>JAMZAV010003195.1:0-69968 GCA_024449915.1 Sweltsa coloradensis | reverse complement strand
TTTGCGGTTACATTTAATAATGTTGAATACTTCATATAGTTCTGATTCGGTGTATGGTTTATTATGGCACAGATTACAGCACTAAAATGCTAACAAAAATTATCCTTCATGTGAATTACATGGGGGTAAATATTGTAGGCTATAGGCTGAGATGATTATATAAACGGGGAAATGTACTGTTTCGTTGTAATTGGTATCCTGTGAAATACGGTATATTATTATACTTATTGACATTGTTAATGGAAAGCTGATTGAGTTAATGAATCAGAATAAATATCTCACCATACTAAGTTACTTGGAGCACCCTACATGTAATCTTGTTGCAAAGGGGTGGGGAATTTAGAATGACGGCTGTGTGTTGTCGATAAATCCAGAAAAACAGTTGGACAAGGAATTCAGACGTTTTCAGTGTCTTACTACAATGTAATATTAGAGCTTTGATTATAACCAAAGGGTGGGGCTTTAGCCCTAATCCCCACTTCTCGTCCAACCCCCACCCATCCTTTCTTCATCTTCGGCGCGCCACTGTTCTATATAAACCCCCACTCATTCTCTCTCACTTCATATGTCATAATCACGAACTGATACAGATACCCAGATGGTTCTACCTGAAAGTAAGAAACTACGCAAAAACAACTCGAAACCGTAACTTGTCACGCCTTTGTCTAACTAACCCGCGGGGAAAGCATGGAGAATGTGTACGTGCGTGTCGCATACACCAACATTCACTGCGTTGTTGCGTGATTTTCCGTGCGTCTGGGTAATCGAATTGTGAGGTCACGATCGCAAGAGTCGATGATTGCGTAGGATAGTCCAGACGAGAATCGTGAGTTAGCGCGTAGGTATCATTATAGTTACACAACAATCGAAAACGTCTAGCTAATAGAGACAAGTTGGCTTCATCGAACTTTCCATTCTGGTAAAATAATTATATTGTTTCTTCGTAATAAACCACAAGAGTTACTTTGTGCATCTATTAACCTGTTCTGAGAAACAGGGTGTAACACCTTACGTAAAAAACTATGAAAACTGATTAATTTATTGCAGTTACGTGATGGTCAATACGCTGATGAAACTGTTGTCACATACACACACTTTAGATTTAAAACGGAAAATGTACGTAAAACTAAAATTACAACAACTAAGCTAAAAACAACACGGAACGTTAATGTTTAGCGACAAAAAATATTGATACAAAAGAAGGAAACGAGTGTATTTACTTATATTACATTTAATTATTCAATATATTATGGGTATTTCAAACATTGGCTTTTGTTGAAAGGGAATATATTTATTAATATAAATTATACATATAACTTATTCAAAAACCTCATTAAATTTTACAATTTACAGTGATTACATTTGTTTATTTTTGTTATTTTCATTACTACCACTGAATGATAAAGATGTCGTAAGAATGCTGTACTATATGGAAAATGGGTTATTTTTTACAAAGTTGTATTTTCAAAGTAATTGAAAAATAAAAATACCCAATTAAAAAAGTACTACCAAGGTAGGCCTATATTTGAGGCAAAATAGCTACATTGTTGTTGTAATATTAATATTTTCAAATATTTACTTAACTGTAGTTCATTGTTGTCTGCATCTGTGTAATTAGATTTATTTAGTTGTCCTCATTTGTAAATCAGTGTTTTAACTAAATAAAAAAACACCAAATGAAAAAATTAAAAATTAAATAAAATAAAATATGAAACAAGTTATAATACTTACTCTACAAAGAAATCCATGTTTTTAACATATTTCGTCCAAAGTGGCGTTGGAAAGAATCTCCAAAATGGAAATTTCAATTCGAGAACCGCCACGTTGCGCAGAGCATACTGCGCAGCGTTTATGATCTTCTGGGGTTCTGAGTCTGCGCCGAGGTTCGCTTCTAGACACCCTAGCCTGACATCGAGGGCGACGCGGCCGATACCTGACAGGACATGATGTCACTCATTGGCACTTGACAGGATAAGGAATAATATAGTATAGATCTACCAATAACCTAGCAACAATACCCATAGCTAAAGCGGACGAGTCCAGGTAAAACAATCAGAATGTTGTTCAATGTTCACACACAAGAAGAGTTTGTAACGAGTGTTGAATCACAAGCTTTACACCACTGTGGCAAATTATCATCACATGAGTTAAAAATTTGTTTAGTCAGTGATTCAGGGAAACTTAGAATACAATAGCAAATAAAAGCACATCACATTATAGCCAAAAAAGATAATCGATCTAAGAAAACTATGAAATTACTATATCACCAAGCTTTTCATTCGATAGACAAAATTGTGACCACTTTAGAATGACGAACACGTTACTAACGAAATTTCAATCTTTTTGAGTGGCAAAGTGTTAATAATACTTCTAATTAGCTACCTTGAGAGCGAGTTCTTCGTTTACAAAATCCTTGTCAATGTTTTCCTCCTTCATAAATCAGTTATTTAATGAATAGTACATCACGCTTATTCATTAGTTAATCATGATGACATCGATTACCCAAGTCGTGTAATTGAACCGCGACCAACAACTACTTACATTCCAAAGACCATTTGTGGATTTCGTTGTCAAAGTCTGCAGGAAGTTCCTCTCGATCATCCTTCATCTCACACATTCTAGAATCAAAAAACTAGTCTGGGTGACTTTCATTGATGCTTTGACACTTAAATAATACTTTATATCGATGACCTTTTACTTTCATTGTGAATTTGTAAACAAACAGGATTCCACCACTCATGATACCGGTTTGTGTGCATGCTTTCGTCCGGTCACTATGGCCCAGTGTTGTGCTGTGGCACACTTCTCATCATTATCATGTAAAGCGCATTTAACAGGCGACTTATAGCAGCCCTACCAGAAACGTGCTGTTTTCTCTGGATGCAAAGGATTGTTGCAACACAGTCAGCGCCAAAGGCGTGATTCCACAATGGAGTTTGGTAATTTCAAAATCACTTCGATGAATATTACATTGAATGCAAATTTATTATTAGTTAACGCATGCATGTTTTCATTTCGAATTTAAATATTATGGGATTGCCTTTGGAAAATTGTAGGTCTTGTAATAAGTTTGGAATTATAAGTGAACTAAATTCTTCAATAGTCAACACAATTGTCATATTTATTTCTTGCAATAATACTATACTACAAATGATCATTATTTTATGCTTACTTCACAGTTCACACTATTTTTTAATACGTTAGTTACGGGTACCGGTACTTCGGAAAATCACAAATCACATAAATTATGTAGAACTTTTATTATTAAATTGGTTTTTAATTAAAGTAACAAAATGAATACAAAAGTTTGTAATAATTTGTTCAGTTTGGTATCTGTGGAGTTTGTTAAGTTTATTTTAAATTAAACTATATCAATATTACAATCATCAAAACAAAGGTATGCCTGCGAGCGTATAAACATTTATTTAGATCATTTTTTGTGGGGAACTCTCGTATCAAATTAGTATTTAACACGTTATCAGAGTATTAGAAAGTTGGTTTAAGGATTGACTTGATTTTAATTTAATGTTCTGATCATATTTTTTGCAAGACACCTTTGAGAAAGTTGTCAAATTATTTGGATTTAAATATCAGGTGATTGATATATAACTAGGCTTTCATATTTCTTAAGATTCTATTTCTTAGAAAGAAATTATGGCTATTCTCAAATTACAAATTTCAGGACAATATTTAAAAAACAAAACAATTGTGGTGAAAGTCTATAAAATAATATTAATCACGCATACTTTTTTCACTTAATAGCCTGAAAATAAAATTTTGTTTTAGGTGAGCTCTCAGAACCAGTTTAGCTGAAGGTAATCTGGTGAAATCTGACGATGAAGTGATAGTTTGGTTCTCGCAGTTATCGTTTCACACAAAAAAAAACATAATGACATTAAATTAATACATCCGTATTTAGACTATCTACGCAATCACAAAACTGATTAAATGCTGAGGAACTTTTCAACCCTATCGACTAACAGAAAAACAGTTTAGCAGCAACAAAGATTGCAAGAGGAGCCGATGTAGACTCCGACCTAAAGAGACGTATTTCCTTAGGAAATTACTAATTAGTTCATCTGAATTGGAATGCGTTACCAGTGGTCTCACACCGTGTATCCTACGTGAACTAAGAATAATACGAAATCACAATTAAATTTCTTTCGACCATCACATAATAATATGTCATTAATTTTATATAAATCGTCAGGCTATAAAACAAGAACGTTCTCCGGAGAGAGGTGGATTACAACACATAAATAAAAACAAGTGTGCACCTTTAATATTATGATTGGTTTTCGTTTTCACTTGTCATACTGACAGTGACAGCAAGTACTTGCTAAACGTAGACTGTATAATTAAACTACCTAAAGATTAGTGAAAATTTGTAACGAGTTTTCTAAATTAGAATGTTATGAAGTTTTTAAGCCAGTCGATCGTACAGCATGCAATTGCGCGCTCGTGGTCGATCGGTGTAAGCTTGTTTAGCGAGGTTTGTACGGAGAATAACAATAACTAGTTTAGAATGGCATTATACGTTAGTGTGTAGTCAAACTCTCTAAGCGTGCTTGCAGCTGCACTTAATAGTAATACTAATAATCATCTCAAATTTAAATTGGTTCGTTAGCTAATTAGATAAATGTACTTGAATAACAAGAAAGCATTTCTTCTACAAATGAAATGGCATGCAAGCTAGAGACTCGGTAGAGTGATGGTATAGAGAGGCGCGACATAGATGCTATGCCAGTCAAATACATGTTCGAAAACGCTACAAAGCGCAATAACTTTTACTGAGCGCAATAACTTTTATTTGAAGTTTGGTAAAAAGTTTGAAGTCAAACAATGCTTAAAATGAATGGGTTAAAATTATTAAAAGTGCTATATTCTAATTCAAAATGCTCTTTTCACCCATAGCTATTAGCCATGCAAAGCTGTATAATTAGGAGTTCTTATAAACAATAAAAGTATCATATAAAACTTCGCATTCCTATAATAACTAATGTAATAATATTAAATACAAACAGTCATATAAAGTGTGTCAAATGCAGTATCTATTGTTGATTAATACGAAAGGCGAAAAAACAATGTGAACAATAAGTGTGTACGTTCACAAAAATTAGAAGACATGTGCTTACCTTCTAATGAATACTTTGGTGACATCTTCGATAGGTTCAATATATTTCTTGACAGTTTGTAGTTGAAGAATAGGTTTCTGGACGCGCGTGCGGAATTCCCTCCAAGGCTCCCCGTGTCTGAAACAATGTCTGACGTCAGCGACTCCGTGTGACGTCACAAGAGTTCGACATCACAGATCGCAAGCAACCGTCCGGAAACAGTCCTTCAGCATTTTACGTATTGTGGTTGATTGGAAAATCAAGACCGAATCACCATACTGTCTTCCAAAACGAAAGAATTGGGTAAAACTATAGTCAATTTCGCAGATACACCCAAAAGAAAGTGGCAACACCAAAAGGAACCCATTTCGTTTTTTGGGGCGCGACCAGCTTAGCAGGAGCGGCCTTGTAGGTTGTGTGTTGAGTTCACGGCGGCAGATCCCTGTAGGGTAAGAATGGGATGATTATAGAGTCTCAAATGATTAGAAAAAAAACTAAATACGGAATTTTATAAAAAAAATAAGTAGATGAAAGTTTAGTGAAATGTTTGTAATGTTGTTGGCAAATGGGGTGTACACCTTGCGCTTCATTGTTTATTTCCTCAGTGTATGAATATAACATATCAATAAACTACTACATATTATGAAGTAATTAATGGAATAATCTTATTCAATTATGTTAATTATTTGTCTTTAATCGCACAAAGTTAAAATCACAATCTTCATCTACATTACTTATTCCCCTTTTGATTAAGGATGGATGAAATGTTTTCTGTGTATAGGCCTAATGAAAACAGAACATCATCGCAAAGCGAAAACGGAGTTAAAACGGTTTACGCAGGGTTTGCGGCCGTCCGGGCTAAAATCCCATCTCTAGCACATATCAACTGACCCTCTCCAACCCTCTTCAATAAACTTACTAACTATAATAAGGTTGGGTTGAACCCAGATACCCGGGTACCGGAATCCTTCGGGGGGGGGGGGGGGGGGGGTATCGGGAGATTTGAATCGTGTTCGGGTATAATTTACGTTCGGGTACCACAAACCACAAACTACAAAATTGCAATAAATAATATTATGAATAAAAAGGTCATGGCCATGAAGACTACCCAACAAATTATACTGTTGAGTAGTCTGCATGGTCACGACCTTTCATTCATTAAATTTGCAAGGTTTTCTATGTTGAAAACGGGTTTGGTTTTTTGACCTCCAGTTCAATTAATTTATTTTGTTATTGGTTGAATGTTGCTAATGTAATTGCAACTTTGAACATGGAAACGAATCCATATTATACTACCTCATTCAACCCAAAGGCTGTAACTGATATTATATTGGACAAAATGCTAACATTGCACGGCCTATGTCTAAGGAAACTCTTGGGATAAAGACAGCGGTCATGATTACCGGTACCATGAATTGAGGAATTGAGGTTTCCCGGATGCGTGTAGTGACGTTACACCGCCTCTGTGTGTACAAGTTTGTGCAGCGTTTAGTGTAGTGTACAATATTTAATACAATGTATCATAGTTTGTGGTAAAAGTACACTGACCATGATCTGATTTCTTGAATATCCATGAAAGTTGCCTCTATGAAGGCTGGAATTAATAATTTATTTAAAATTTAAAATTTAATTCGGGTATGACCTCAATAGAAATTAAGTTGTGCACACAAAAGTTAATTGTAGTGAATATAGTTGTTGATGTTGTCCAAACTATAATTAGAAATACTCATATCTGATACAATAAAATTGTGAATTTTGTTATAGTTTGTCATTATATGGATATGTTGTCAAAGACAAAATATACGCCACAAAAAGCAGTTAAAATGCACATAGTAGAAGCTTACTTGTCGTATTTCATAATACAAGTTGAAGGTATATATTTATGATATGGAATAATCATCCATGGATGGTAAATCAAAACAAAGGTTACTGATGGAATTTTAATGTTATACTCCCAATTTTTAAATTTAAATTATGTTATTATGTTATTATGTCATGTTATGTTTTATATGGTTTTAGTTTATCTCATTATTATAATATTGATAATCTGACAACTCAAATGTTCAACCATTGAGTATATAACCATCCTTTAAGATGGTTATATACTCAAAGGTTCAACTCTTTTATATATTATGTGAATGTATATATGAACCAAAAGAGGCTAATAAATATACTATTTCTCGTGACAGGTTAAACTATATCGCAAATCTACTAAAAGAAATATTCATTAATATTTTTTTGTGTAATTTTATTTTATAATTGATGTGCTGAGAGAATAATTTAAGAACGTGTCAAATAACACTATGCTACAAGGATTCAATGAACTCTTTGTCGCATGTTAGCCTCAGCTGTATGTTACAATGCATTACTACGTACGCTAGCTGTACTTGAAAGACTGTGGAACCTCGTATTGTGGCAAGACAGATAGTATATTATCTATCTCATGCCACTCTTTGTTTGTATCGCTATAGGTGAACCAGGTCGTGACTGGAATCTACTTTTAATAAATAACTATTGTGTGGGAAGATTTCACCATGTAGGTAGTAGGCAGAATAGGCATTTAACTAAGGCCAGACGAGCCCAAATACAGTACTCGATTTACATACAAAGCGGTGTATTTGTTTTCTATAGGCCAATACCTACATCTGACAGTAATATATAGCACGCTTTACAATTCCAATCTATGTGCGTGATTAAGAGTGAATAAACAATTATCTTTTGAAATCAACGGAAATTTCTTCAATTCATCAGATGAGATAAAACAGTTTTGCCGCATAATTAATATTGATTTTAAACATGCCAATTTATTGTTTGTACGGTAGACTGTATGGTTGACCGAATCTCACTGATGTAATGGACAAGAAATAAAGTTTTATTCTGATACTTTTCTTGGAAAGATGAAAGATTAATAAGCGAGATAAAACTGTATTTTGTTATATAAAGACGAAAAACATATAATTTGGTTAGTTAATTGTTTCATGATATATGCACGCAAGATTCTTTCTGGTGTGGCAAGTTGCTAAGTGTGTGTGAATCCTTGTGTATTTCGCAGAAATATGAGTGAAACTGGGCCATTTCCAGTGACGTATATTATAGGAATCATTTAAGAGGGGGGGGGGGGGAGAGCGCAGAGTTTGAGGGGGTCGGTGGATGCCCAATCGCTGACAAAATGTTCTCTACTCCATTTTGT
Source organism: Sweltsa coloradensis (assembly GCA_024449915.1). NCBI lineage: Eukaryota > Metazoa > Arthropoda > Insecta > Plecoptera > Chloroperlidae > Sweltsa > Sweltsa coloradensis. The sequence goes on along the minus strand of JAMZAV010003195.1, from coordinate 61,664 downwards.
TGTTTTAATTCAAAAACAACATATCAAGGGATTACAATTTTTGGTCTTATGAAGAGAATGCACTTGGTGACATTTTGGCGGGAACTTCTCCATTCGACAACCCAACAAAATACCATTCACCATCCATGTGCATATTATATTGAAGTTTGTTATGCATAGTGACAGAGGCGGCAGATTTGAATTAACTTATTCAATGAATAGCTCAAAACAAAAATAATTCTGCATTTATTCATTAGGGTACTTTCAGAGAAACTATTTGCGATCTAATAACTATAGAGAGAAACTCGGATTTTTACTCATAGTATGGAAGAAAACAACTCCTAGAAATTTCAACTTCGTTTTGGAAGAAATGATAAATCATGTTCGTATTCGTAATGTTACTGTTGAAAATTGTAGAAGTTACTGGAATAACCCCCCCCCCCTCGCCAAACTACTGTTCGTGCCCTTTAAAATTTTAGCCACGGTATAGTTTCGGTGGGGGGTGGGGGTACACCCTTAATTACGCCACTGGCCATTCCAACAACTATTGAGCTATACCTTGAGCGGCAATGAGCCACTTCTTGCGTGTGATTGTTGACGAGTCCCGTATAGAAGGTCGACAGCGTTGTGTTGTGTTACGATTCAAAATAATTACAGAGCGTGAGCGAGTGAGGCTACACAATCCACGTTACGTGGACTGACCTTGACATCTTGAAAACCAGGAATTCACGAAAAGAATGCAACTAAAACGTAACTTTCTTTTAAATTACATTCCGTTAAAAACGTAACGAAAAACTAAATACATTGGCGATTAACTTACACGCATAACATTGAATGAGAATTGCTACAATCGTGTTCGTTCAATGCAAAAAAGCTTGTTATTGACTCGGAAAGTGTTAAAGTCAAAAACACACGTAGCACAGATGACCAGGGTCACAAACACACTAAGTAATTGCGAATTTTCGAGACAAACTTCTTCCTCTGATATGAGGTACAGCCAGGAAAAGTGACTACAAATTCGCAAATTTTTAGTGCGTTTGTGACCCTCGTCATCTGATTTACGTGTGTTTTTTACTCATCTAACGATTGAGTAGATATAAATTATGTTGGATTATTTCAGCTGTGAAAGGTTTACAAGTGTAATAAAACTGATGGAGGAACTTTAACTTTTAACTTTCTAAATGACTCAAGGCCGGCCGGATTCACCAAACTTTAAACTGCAGTTCTTCATATTTTGTTTTTTCCCCTTCACTTCACAACATACATAATACGGGTCGTTGTTTATTTGGATTAACGTCACTGGTAGGTTATACAAGTGGGGGTTGGGGGGGGGGGAAAGGGTAATACGTGGTGTACTTTTACGAGCAAGCATGTCCCTTCAAGGAAGGGCGGTCCCGACGACGTTGCCAACTGCTCTGGAAAGTCCGTTTCTGCTATTTTCAGGTGGATTTTTCCTGAATCGCCTTTACGATTAGCAAGCCAGTAATTCTACCGACGGTATTCGGGAAGTTTACTAGTACTAACAGCATTCCTAAGGTGTGTCGAAGGTTTCCTTCAGGGGATTGAGTCCTCTTCAACTGTTCTCGGACATTTCCCTCGCAAACTAAAACATATATAGTTAATATTTAATACAATTTAGAAGTTAAAAAAAATCCATCCCAACAGGGGTTTGAACCCGGAATGTGGGAGGGGTTCAAACCCCGATCGGGATGAAAATCTTTAAAAAAATCTAAGTTTATTCACTTCACTACATAATCGACTCTAATATAGCCAAACAAATTATCAACGTCATTTATGGTTCCAAATACTGGCACGTTTTGAATGCCACTTGAGACCCCGTATTAGACAAGTACCCTAAAACCTGCTTATGTAAACAAACCATCATTATAGCCAACTTTCGAAGACGTTCTCCTGAATATAGCTTTTCACGTCTTAATAAACGAGTTTCACACAACAACACGTCCCAGCTGTTCTTCTAGTTTCTCCTTCATAGTTTTAAAGATTAATTTGTTATGTCTATGGCTGATTTATTATTCGTGAAATAAAGATAGTAAGCAACAACATCTAAGTTGAATTTCTTGTTTTGATTTGCACATTTAGATGATATTGATTTACGACATTTTATGATGATGAGGAAGAGTACTGTGTTTCCAAATAGTGGTAGAATGTAATAGGGAGAGCACTTGCTACAGCGAGAGAGAATGAGTATTATTATGTTTTTACAGTCAATTGAATGCAGCAAAATGTAAATTCGTACATATTTACATACTGTACACTTATGATGTATACTACTACGTCGGCAACTGGGTGACTGCGTTTATTTGTTCAGTTGAGAGGTTTAGTTTGGCATAATTATTCAGACTTACTTTAATCGAAACAACTACAAATAACCGAGTCAGTTTCTTGTTGCCCTAAGGTAAAAAAATAATGTCTTCTTTAAAATAGCCATTTCATTCGATGATGATGATAATGATGTTTATTATGTGCTTAAATACTTTTTATGCCCTGGACAAAATACCATTATTAAAGTTAGCGAACATTTTCCATTCGGTGCTCAACATGCAAAAAAAATGTATTTCGAGTCTACCCAACTGATTTTCAGTGGGGGACTTTAAATCAAAGCGACCAAACCAACCCTGTAGGCCCCGACGCAATCGACGAGTGAGCGATAACCAACCCAAGATCGATATTTTTAATAGGAAATATAGCAATCAAGACTAAGATAGTATAAACGCGAGCTTGATGACCCCCAGGATCCACTACCACTAACCACCACCAAATGCTCTCAATGAAATCTCGGTTGTTGACGAACTGAAAAATGATAATGAAATCTACAATTCCTCTGAATACTCAAGAAACAGTCATCTTTGCACAAATGAATTCACCTTACACTGTTAAGAACAGCACCGACACCGACACGACTGATGGCGTTCCTCAAGTAGTCAAAGTCAATCACTGAGAGTAAACCCACAATCCTCGCCGACATAAAACAGCTCCTGAGATGTGACACCCTGACTATGCCTCCTATACTTTTAGACCTCTGAAGTTCATCTACTTCTGAAGTTCTGACTTGCATGAGTGTATATCTAAATCGGTAAAGACAACTTACACTCCGACGACGCCCCCCAGGTCCCCGAAGAAGTCTCGCCTGACGACGCTCTTGTACCGGACCAGGCAGGGCATGGAGGGGCGGAATGGAGTCGGTCCTTCCGAGCGATACACGCGCTCGATCTCGTCGGCGTCGTAGATGAAGAGAAGGTCGGGCCGGCCGATCAATCCTGGACACATACATACAGTTCTTAGGTACCAACTACCAATATGCTATTCGAATAACATTTATTGAATGTTTCCACATAATATTCTCATGGCCACTCGATACCTCAAATCAAAATCTCATAAAAATATGTTTTTAATAAAGTAGGTTACGATCAGTGTAAAAACTTCGAATTATTAAAAATATATACCTACATTTCTTTCTTTTTCTGGATGAAAACGTTCACGTGTTATCCCCAATACAATTTTGCTTTCTCCCTTATAAGTCATCAAAATCGATTGTAACTTTCTATTTTAAATACAAATTGTCTCTTAGAAACGTCAAATCTAGTTCGTTAAAGTTGTAATCGTAATTGGTGGTTATGGTTTCTCCCTTGATGGAGAGTCCGCCTCTTTTCATTCCACGTTTCTTAGTACATTTTATTTTTTATTTTTTTATTTTGTAATTGTTATAGTAATTTAAATTTCACTTGTTACTCCAATCACCTTTGTTTTGTATCTAAACGCAAGAGTGGCGAGGTGTTCTAGAACTTGGATTTAGAAAGTGAGATGAATGCACGGTGACTACATTGTGCCCGAGCTGCAGTCAACCTGTGACCCGCGTGGGTGATGTCTTGTCTTACCAGAAAGCTTGACGACCCGGCCGAACTGCTCGTGTAGGAGTGACGTCATCTTGGCTATGTCGGCCACGGTGTATTGCCCTATGACCGGTAGGAGGCGCCATGTGTTGCCCAGGATGGGCAGGGGTCGGGGGCCTGGCACCTCAGCGTAGGGCCGCGCTGCATCCAGCTCCTGGGGGCATACAAACACAGTCAGTAGGGCCGCGCTGCATCCAGCTCCTGGGGGCATACAAACACATGGTCAGTCCTCAAGCACGTCGCACGTCGCACGTCATTAGTACGTAAATAGCAACACACAATAACTAACTACCAAAGTATAGAAAGAAATTACAAAAAGGTACACGGTTATAAAACTCACACCTTTTATCATACATCGTTTTTGTGTAATTTTTCAGTTAATGATATTATTTATAAATAAAATCATAGACATGAATTTGCGGTTAAAATAAAATGCAATTTTCGTTTTTGTTATGACCAAAAGCGTCATTTTGGCGGTAAAAATAATTCGAAATTCAGTTGAAAGTGTGATATATTTATCCCATGATATTTTTGTAAAATTGTTGACTATAGGACTTTTCTATGCCTGTGAATTTCAGAAGTAAGTATTTGCGGTCAAAATAAATAGCTTGCCCAAAGTCGGCGAATTAATTGCCAGTGAAAATTTTCCAGAATTTGGTTTTTAGCTGTATAAATTTCGTTATTGTAAAAACCTGCATCTCTCTCTCTCTCTCTTCTCTCTTCTCTCTCTCTCTCCTATAGTTTAGTAGGTTTGTTATTGTTATGAACTGTGCGAGATTACGATTTTTTTGAGAAATTAGATTAACTGTTCCTTCATACACTTAAGACTTAAATCGACAAGCATCTTCATTCTTTGAAGAGAAAATGTCTTCTGCAACAGCATGGGAAATATAAAAATAATCGTCAAAACACCTCATGAAGTAAGATTGTACATAGAATTCTCATTAGCCTTATTATGGAACCTTTGTTAAAAGTTAAAAAGTGAAAGAAACATGCTCTGGGAAATCAGTTTTATGATCAGTGAAACATAAAGACTTGTTTATGTCGGTTGTCATTCAAAGTGTGACGTTGTTTTCTTTTTCCATCTTATCATTTTATGATTTGCGTAATCTAAAATGTTGAGTTGTGTGAAATATCCTAGGTTATCCAGAGAAAGATCCTTGCATCATTGCCGCAGTATCCATGAACCTCCTTAGCAAGTTGGCAGCAATTTAAAAAAAAAGCTGTGATATGCGTTTTAGTCAAATTGCTGTTCGCTCGGCTGACTGACACCACAGGTGTTCGAAATTTTAAACATATGCCACGAAAGTGGAAATACAGGGCTCTACAGTATCCCATTTCAAAAATTGGTTTTAAAATAATCTATAAAAAATTAATTACTTTTCACGAATTTTGATTTTGTTAAAAACTCCTAAAATTACTTTATTCGTGAATATTTTCTGGCTGATTAAGACAATATTTTGAAATTTTTTTACTGTAGAGCTGTCAATGTTTGCTTTATTGACAACTTTGCAAAGTTCTATAATACACTGGATGCTTCTTGGCCGAGCGAATAGCTATTTGCTAACTGAAAAATGTGTCATATTCCCTCGTGTAATTAATAAAGCTAGCTGAAAAGCGGACAATCTGGGAGTTTTTGCTGACATATTTTTTTAAACGCAACGTAAAATTTTAATCCACAAATGAATGCCGGCGTTCATTATTTCTTAAAATCGCATATTGTTAATAAATTGCATTAAAATTGAATTAAATTAAACTTTCAAGATACCATTGGAAAATGTACCTAATCAGTTCGTAATCGAAATTTCAATTTCAAACAATACATTACATCCTTAAATGTTTATCATCTTCAAGCTGCGCAATGCTTCCCAGACAGCAAAGCGGCTGGTTTCCGCAAAGTATGGATCTGATTCTCTTGAAACCCAGTTCTTAAACTCTTATGTAACTTAGTATTTTATCTCACGTGCATCCAGTGGCTAATTTGTAAGGGAAAAGGTGGGTATACGCTAAGAAACCGAAGCATTATTTTTAGGGACCAGTACGGGGGGTTCGGGCTTGCCCCCCAACTACCGAAAATTTTGAAAATCAGGTTTTTAGAGTGTGTTTGGTGCGTTCTAGAAAAAAAAGTGGGCTGAATGCAATACCAATTAATGGCTTTTTGTACAGTAATAACTTTAAAACTTTAAAAAAAGAATTGGAGTAGTGACGAGATTCCATGTCACAACCATTGAATATGCATATCATTACGTTCGTGATCACGTCCAACAATAATGGGAAATTGTCGAAATTGTAGGTCATTACTCTTCAAAAGTGAGGGCTGAGTGTACTAAGCTTATTTACAGTTATAAATGTATTCAAGTAAATTTAAAATTGAGCATGTGGGTGTTAAATAATTAATATAAATTATTTTCGTTTTTATATTCAGCCAAAATGTGAGTGTTGCGTACCTAAAATTCATGAAAAAAGGTGGGTATCTGCGTATACCCAAAAATTAGTGGGTACACTGCGTGTACCCCGCTCCATTACAAATTAAGCACTGCGTGCATCTGTGGTCGATGTGTTGAAACCAGGGCAGAGATTTGTTACTCATCTCAAGCGTAACGACAGCCGCAAGCAAAGATTATAAATTAAATCTGACTCAAGATGATCACTTTGGAAATCAAAGTACTGGACTCAGCACTAGCATACGATTGATTCCGGCCTCCGGCGTTTCCTTGCAAGGGTTTCCGTATATTCAAATGTGAATGATGGCATTGATTGTGTCCTACAAAATATAGACTCAGGGCTATTAAAATGTTATTCAACTGTAAAAAGACGATTGTAAACATGTTTGCTTCGTTAAACGATTAATGTGAAAATCAATTAACCTACGGGAGAGTTTCCCGATAAATTAAAAGGGAAAGTAAATGTTCCTTGCACCAAAATAACTTACACTCCACTCCACATACACATACATTTGTAATTAGAGTTTTATTCATTCAAACAATCAGTACTTGCTTGGAGTGCAGACGTTTTCAATTAGCATTTTTCCCATGTGTTCTTTTTGGTAAACGTCATACTTGTATGAGAAGAGTATACTGCACGAGACTTGAAATTGACAAAATAAATATTAATGCGCTTTGGCTATTCGAGACAATGAGTGGTGATAGATGAGGATGAAGTGTGAACAGAAGGGAGGAGGGGAAACCCGGTACCGGCACGTAGCCTACTCCTTTCGATAAGTATCAAGGGGACCAACGGCTTTACGTCCCATCCGAAAAGACGGTGTAACCTTGACAGTCATATAGGTTCCTCCACTAAACCGGACTGCCGAGCAGACGTAGAGGAGAACGAAGCCGTTATACTAGCTCTCGAACCCTCCATCTTCTCTAACCAGCGAAAAACGTGAGTTTCAGGGCAGAGCGATCACCCACCAAATAAATACATAAACATCACACGAAACCGGAGAGAGATCGACATGTTATTTCTCCAGCCGCGTTCCAGGCGGCTTCGTGTGACTTACGTGTTATTATATCTTATACAAATATCACTTACTCATCGACTCTACTCGATTAGCACACTGTCAGTGAGTTGAGTGCGTTACTAATTTAACGTCACAAAACATTTATTAGAAACAACTAGTGGTGATGGATAAGGATGTAGGTTATGCAGTCAACCTCTTGCATAACTATACAAGTCTTACGTCCCTCGGAGCCACAAGCTTCTTCGCACCACTGTCTACTGCATTTGAAGCATCGACACATTGATATCATATCTCCTCATGCAGATCATTGTAACGGATTGCAGCACAATAAAAATTAAATTTACTTTTTCCTCGTCATCACACTTTATGTAACATGATTGATGTGAAGTGAATGCATTTTTGGCATCTGCAGACACAGGTTATTCGGGCTGCATTCATATGGTATTGGTAACATCCGTGTTACAGTGATCAACTTACGAACATACGCTGTAAAAAGTGAAAAGTCGTTTTTTAATTTTTATTATCAGCAAGTACAACTTTCTTCTGCAAATTGCAACATTCGACTGTTCATCGAACATAAACTTTAATTCGACAAATACCAAAAGTGTCGTGTCATTCGATGTAGTGATGGTTCCGTTTTTATAACCTCTTTTCAGCGCAATTCTATGTTTATAGACCTTTATTAATAAAGGTGTTCGTTATATGACATAATTTTTTGCTTATAACATTTTCAGACATCACTCATTTCTTTCGATACGTCGTCGATCGATTATTTTAATCCAACCAAATTCAATTCAATTCAATTCAATTCAATTCAATTCAATTCAGAGTCTGCTGGGCCAAATGTTTACCCCAATGGGGATTAAGCCCCAGAATACAGATATCGATGCTCATGACGCTTGATATTGTTATTAACAATACAAACGAGCTAATAACAATAACACCACTAATTATAAATATTGCGGTTTTGATTATGATTAAATTTATTTAATATCTTCAAATTACTGTCTTATAAAACACCAAAATTTATTCTTTTGATCCAGCGTTGTAGTAAAAGAGTAAAATTGACAAAGAATTCCCTGTTTTACCTACACATAATTTAATCGTAATATAATAAAAAACCTTAAAATGATTTCTCTGTAATACGCATTCGATAGTTGGAAACAGACCTGTTGCCTTGCCACGGAATACATAAACAAAACTACAATATGTGGAAATAAATGTATTGGAACTATGAGAAAATATAGCTTCCGACATATTTTAATTGAACACAAATGGGGCAAATAAGGCAATGTGTGCCGTTCAATAAATCGTATAAAGCCAGAGCAAGATGCATTATATAAAATGCATACCCGCATTAGATCGCTGACATAATATTCTGTGCGCGGGGCAAGGAACTCTATTAATAAGTTACCATGCCGCTTCTACAGTGACAGGACTAGGTCAAGGTCACACATACCAGCGCTACACGCGGAAAGAAAGAAAGTTAACCAAGGTATGGAAAAGTAAGTGAGACTGCTAAGTGGCTTTGAAGTTGGATAACTAATATTTTACATTATAAAACGATCACCGTCTTACTTTCTCTTATATCACTTGATTGATCTCACGAGGTATGGGTTCCAATACCGGGCTATGGGCATCATCACTGGGCTCGAACGCCGGGCAGGCAGGGATGGCAGGGAATCGAACCCGAAAAATTGTTCACGTTCAATTGCAAGTGTAATTCCAAAGAAAGTTAAGTAAGTACCGGTACTGATTTAGTTGTATATTAAATAACGGTTCGCGTTCATCTTGAAATCACGTATTTCAAATGAATTAAAGATGGTTATTGTTCCCAGGGTCGTCCGCGGTGGGTCATACGATGGTCCGAAGCGTATAACACTAGAATGGCGTGGGATCGAATCCCACAAAAGGGTTAAAGACATTTCTTGGGTAATTGTCCTTCACCCTCATCTATCACTACTTTTCGTCTTGAGTAGCAAAATTGAAAAAATCGTTCATAAACAAAAATCATCAAAACATCTTCTTTACAGAAAATAAGATTTTTTAATGTTGCTTACTTTTGGGGTAAGTCAACTAATATTATACTTATGATTCTCTATTCACATTCAGTCATTAGAAAAATATTTTAATATAGTTCTTATAACAGTCATTAATCTGTATAATGATTAATTATAAAAAAGATGAAGGACTGACACAATTCATTTACCGTCTTCGGGCTCGGGGATTGATCCTAGGTTGCCGACAATACCTACAAAATCCTTTCAAAATCACTTTCATTTTATTAAAATTCAATTGTGAGTTTTGCAGCGTCGCTGCGGGACGCGATTAAATGTTTTTACGAAGGAAAGGACTATACAATGTAAAAGTTCGATGTTAACCTTCCCTAAAGTAAATCAAGTTTTAGAGTTCCGGGATAACAATATGGAGGTGAGCGTCATCTAAATATGGACAGCTTCCAATAGTAGCTGACGTCTAGTGGATCCATCATCTAAACAAGACCACAATGTACAAAACCCTGAATCCTGATTGTTCTCTCGCCATCTTATTGTTCTCTTTTGCTAAACAGTTATTACAACTGAATTCTTTATATTCATTAACGTCATTAATTGTTCGTCTTCAACAATGCCTTCATGTACGAGAACATGGCCGCTATATATTGAGAAGGCAATCCCTGACGTACGGCAATGTGTCAGCCAATAATGTTTATGACGTCACGCGAAAACAAAAAAATGAATTTTGAATTTGTGGACCGAGCCTGAACCTCAAATTAGTTATTATTATCAATTAATTTAGCCTATATAGCGATTTCAATAAAAAATAACTATTTTAAAATATAACACAATAAAAAATACGAAAGTTTCAAATTTACAAAATTACACAATGTTAAGTTTTAAGGTGTTGAATACGTTTATAATATTTGATCGGAATCAAATTGGGTACACATTTGTAGTATGGGCTCGATTATACGTTGTACGGTGTGATCAAAAAGTGACGCTGCGGCTTGGCTGTGGGTTCTAAACCTGGAACTAGACTCGATATAACTTACCACTTGATGCGGGCAGAAGGTGGCAGCAACGGCTTGGCTCTGGGTTCGAACACCGGTCAGGCTCGGGGCTCGAGGGCCGGCTAGGACGGCCACTGCCTTGCCGCCGCATCGCAACCCGGGTCCCGCAGACATGTTAGCACCTGTAAGTAAACGTGTGATGTGAGTGTTAGGTTTATATCACTTATAACACTTGTATGGGCGTTACCTACACAAGGATTCTATTCTGGCAGTAGGTCTCTATACCAGGAACTAGAAACAGACGTATTTCGTAATCCAGAGAGAGAACACACACACGAATAAGATTAGGCTACTCACGAGACCTTCTCTTAGGTTTTCAATGCCATCTGCAATGGTCTGGTACATACATAGTGAATGTGTTACGTTGCCAGAAATTCTTGCCTTCACTGAGGTAAGCTTACTGAGAACGTAGGTAGTAGGTAGGTAGAGAACGTAGGTAGTTGGGAAGCTTGACCAAAACGAATTGATAATTGTCATGAAAATTGAGAACTGAGTCTACGACAACTATATAATAATAAAGCTTTATTGGTCTCTGCAGGCAGCGCTGTTGCCTTACGACACAGAGTAACACACAATTGATAAATATACATTGAGATTAAAAATTAACATTTAACAAACAAACTATAACTATATAAATGGTTTCTAAAAATATGAATGGACCATCGCAGAACACATATACATTCTCATCCGTGAAACTACTTGTAATACAATATTTTTCTGAAAGTTTAAAAAAATACTGGAATTGTCCCCCTTGCTCCTATCATTAGCCCTGGAAAACTTATTGTGTTTACACTTGTTTACATTTGACGTGATGTGGATTTTTGGCCCAACAAATTATTATTGATGACTGGGGTATAGCTTAGTGGGGAATGACAAGCGGCTATCAAGAAGAATATACAATGTCGTAAAGATTCCGAAGTTTGGGTAATTCTTTTTTAGTTACTCTTGGAGATAGCTTTCATTAGATAATATCAATAGTATCTACTATATCATCAGTACTATCAGTAATGTCATCTCATGTTTAATTTACAGTCGAGGAAAATCTTTGCACGTATTCAAATTCGGTAATACAGCAATTCTAATTAGAATTCATGTAACTCGACTACCCTAAGCTTTGTCTTGACTGATTGAATGGAATACGCCTGTCAGTGGTCACTGAAGAGTGTTTTTAAGTAAGTTTTGTTAGTACTAGCGTCATATACTCAATGGTACCAGGGCTCTATTTATTTACTTATTAATCCACTATACCCTATACTCAGAACAAAAAGTTTTACATAGAGGACAATAAATACAATTAAGATTAAACCTAACAATTGCATGCACAAAAAGTAAACACTTTATGAAAATTGTAAATGTAAGGTATAAAACGGCTATCAAAGCAACGCCAATATGCAATATATTGGGATAGGGGCTGTCAACGTTGTACAAAAACCCAATTCTTTTTAACGACTTGATACATTGGTAAAATTACTACAAATTAACGTTAGTATATAAAATAAAGCTTGTAAAGTAGCCTTCCTTCGTAAAAGTAAAATATAACAATCATAACAGCATCGTAGTCGCCTGCAATAAAACCAAGGTTAAACACGTATATTATAATATATAGATCAATCTCTATATTGGGCATTGTATATCTCAGTCTCTGTCTCAGTCCGTTGAACGGAAGTGTGTTGCGTATATATTTTATAATGACATTGTTTGGTCAAATTTATGAACACCGAGTTTGTAATACTGTTCTCCTCTGAGAGTTGGGTTGGGTTGGGTTTGGAAACAACTCGTTATAACAGATCGTCAGTCCGAGTTGCCCAGGGCAGATATTGATGCTAGAAGACCTGTCACTACGTAATTTTCTGTGTAACCATACTTTATGACACTGTTGGGTGCGCCAAATATCTTCGGGTGGATGTTAGGAAATAGCAGAGTCTTTTGCGGTGATCATTATATTGTTGACAATATATTCAATGAAGTAACTCCGAAACAAGTTCCAGAATTTAAATAAGAAAGATTGAGTAAAATAAAACCTAAATGTATAGAGCGCAGTGCGCAGATAGCGCAGATATATGCATCAATTTCCCGTCCATCTGTCTGTGAGTGTGACACGTCTCACGATAAAAAAAGAGTAGGGCCACTGATTAAATAAATTAATATGAGGTTTTATTTTATTTGACATAGCACTTGAACAAGGGTGACACAAAATGTATTGGTGACCCGAGGGTAGAGGGCGGGACCAGCATCATCACCACTGGGCATTTCTATCAAGCCGACCAAATACTCCTAAGAGAGTTGAATGAAGGTGGAAATTTGATTTTGAACTTTTTAAACTTGAATCGTGGTAAAATGATGTACAAGTTCATATTAAACTCAATTTGGAGTGGGGGGGGGGGGTTGTTTTAATTGACTCAAGAACAAAGTTTCTTCATGACTTATTATTGTAGTAAAAATAAAATACATTTTTGTAGGATGCCCGCTGTAGGGTATACACATCAGATTTAACCGATGTGACCCTCTTCAGGTGACTTATAACTAGGTATATTGCGGATAGGACTATTGTGAAGGGATGTCCGAGGGCTGTTTAAGAGGACTCAATCCCTTGCATTCGCATTAACGACTGAGGAAAACCTCGGGAAAAAACTTCAGTCAGGATTTCCGGTCACGACGGGATTCGAACCCGGGACCTCCCGACACTGTCGGTAATGGTAAAGGATTTGCGAGGGTGAACCCGTATGAGGAACTTCCTTTACCTCCTTTCGCAAGTTTATTTAAACAACGCGTTATGCCAAATACACTCGAAGGTAAGAAAACAATAGTTATTGATATTTCTAATTATTTAAGCATATATCGGCAAACCTGATTCAATCAATATTTACGTTCAGTTGTTGAGTTAGTCGAGTACACTTATGACGAGCTGTCTGGGTATAGAGTGTCTACATACAACACACTGTTTGTTTCACACAAAGCAAGCACACACGCACAACACACACCAAGTTTGTGAAAGATGAGTTGAAACATAATTAGCGAGCGTTTCCATTTGACTCTGCCGGAAAAAATAGTCACTGGTTTTGTTTTTTTGTTTTTTTTTTTGTTTGTTTGTATGTTTCGCCATAATGTTCGAACGGAGGCTCGGATCGAGTTGAAATTTTGACCATCCGCAAGTTTCGTTCCCGATTGAATGCCTTTAGTTTTGTGGCAAAATCGTTCAAAAAGTTAAAAAGTTACATTAAAGTTAATCGAAAGTTTTTTTTAAAAACTAAACGGAGACAAAATCTGAGGTGGCCAAATTATTTAGAATGACCGTCCGGTCACGAATATGTTAATTTTATTTTGATCCGATAAGTAGTGTAGATGGAAATTACATTATAACAAAGTAACGTTACCATGGCAACGACAAGTCGCACGAGGTTCGCACTATGCACTGCCACCTAGAAGTAATCAAAATACTATCGAGGAAGCAGTGTATTATTTGTTACCAAATAGTTCAAATAGTTTTCCCAAAGAAATGATGTCAAGGTCCTCTAGATGGCGGTGGATTTTATCCGCAAAGAAAAGGTTTACCCAAATATAGGCCTACCTTGCCAATAATAAATAATATTGGAAACTTGGCCCCGTGGACTGCGAACGTCGCAAATTTTAAAATTTTAAAAAATTGCAATGTGGGTCTAGCTGTAGCACGTGCTCGCTTATCAACGCGTCCAACTGAGCGTTTCCTAGTATTAGAGATAGGACAAGATTTTATAGGTGTGGCACGTTCTCTCTAGTCACCAACCTGGTTTCAGATTCAATACTGAACATATTGCGTGATCATAAAAACGTCTCCATAACCTTTTAAGAACTTTTTCGAAAAAAAAAATAGTTAATGTTAGTTAAATATCTAAAAATATAATTTCATAAGGATTTACAACTTTACATTAAGGGTAATCTATCGCGAAATTGATAATGTTTTAACTGTTTTCTACTTACTTAACGTAAATACTTAATTTAACTTAACTTTACAACTTTAATGTCAGATTGGCTCAATTACATTAGATGCAGCGGAGCAAAAGTAAGTATAATGATGTCAGTTCATAAGCAATTTCTATAGAGAAAAATTTACACCGCCGTAAATAGCTTACATCGGTTAACTGTTTTATGTAGTTCAGTAAATTAATGATGAATGACGTTCTTTGTCTAGTATTAAGATACATCTATTGATTTGCTTCACATTGTTCGAACAATTGTACTTACAATTATTAAAAGAGGCGACAAAATAGCCATCAGAAATTATTTGAGAAACTGGTTTTAAAAGTGTACGTCGTTACTTTTTTTCAATTTAGGCATATTAAATTGATAGCTAGCATTGAAATATAATCGTGAAACAAAAATATGTATTCAACAATAGTTCGTCCACAGACAACATATTATTATATTCATAAGATAATAGCAAATATTGATGCATCACTTATTTTTAGTGAGAGAACGAAATCAATAGGTTTCCGTTTTTTTTTTTTTAATATCAAAAATATTATTTGCAGATTAAAATCTTCAGTGTTCATGAGAAGATAAACTGTATTTTATTTATTTTCCGGTTGGTGCAGAAAGCCCCCTCACCCAAAAAGCATGGTTGTTGTGTTCGGTCAAGGTTTTTGATTTGTAATCTTCAGTTTTTAAATGTCCCAATGAGAAGTTCCGACGTTTAGGCCTCCAAGCATTGAACATGACGCATGTATGCGTGAAGCGTAGCTTCTATTATCAACCTTTCTTCAAGGCATTGTGAAGTCATTAACATTAGGAAGAAGAGGCACATGAAATATACGCTCTGTCATTGAAGAATGTACGAGTTGAAGGTCAGAAATACAAAATAAAATATATTCTCAATGCAGTTTAGACGAAACACGTATAAAGAACACTTAAAACATCAACACGCTGCGCATTTCTGTCTAAAATTAATTATATTAGTGAGCAGTGGTCGTCCAAAACTTTAGAATTTAGGTTCGCATTGTTGCAAATTTATTTTTTAAACTCTCAAAAACTTCATAAGAAAATAACTAAATTCGTCCTCTGATTCTTTCCCTTCGTGTGACAATATTTCACAAAACAAAAAGTAATGAAATTATCTTTAAAAACTTTAAGATTTGTTTACGCAGCTTTTAAAAAGATTTATTAAAAAACCTTTCACAACATTCATAGGAAATGCGATTAAATTAAATTACTCCACTGGCGACATATTTCTTTTCTTCCTTGCTACAATGTTTCACGCATCAAACAACCATAACCATCAGTTTATTGTTTGCGCGTGTCGTTTCTCTTCACGCACGCACGGGAAACCTTCGCGGACAAGCATCGTTGATCTGCCTAATGATAGCAATTATTCATAAAGCGTAATGTAGGCCACTCCTAAACTGTAATTCATTGTCCTTAATTTCAGTGGTGAATGCTTTCGTGTTTCAGTCCCACCGATGATAATTCAACCAGTTCGACCAGAAACGCTTAACTTTCTGCTCGGCTCATCAACAGCTCTAGGTTTAGCCATTCAGTATCATAGACCTTCGCAATCAAGATCTTTTAAGCGACAAGCGTATAATGCAAATTTAATCGCATTTCATCTCACGCCAATTGTATTGATAATATTTTAAAGCGAATATGAGGTGAAATTTACAAAATTTGAGAGTTTGAACATTTTCGGAGCGTGTGACCAACGAAAAATCTCGAACTTATTTTGATGTTGAATAATATGTTACCCAAAGGGGTAACGAAACGTCGAGGTACGTACACGGTACAATGTTTACTCGCGAGAGGCGAATAACCCGAAACTCTTACAGCTTACACCTTTGGTTAAATATTATTACTAAAATTCCAGCATGCATAGTTAATTTATTTTTCCATATCTCAAAATAACAGCGAACATCGAGGGTGTTTTGCTACGAAAAAGCGAAATATCAAAACAATATTGGTTGAACATTGGATAGACCGTTGCAAGCGAGCGCATAATGCTGAAAGCTACGTGCATATAGTCCATGCAGTCTAGACTCAAAACAAGTCTGCCTCCGAGAACGGGTTATCTTGTCCAGTATGCGTCATTACTTTCATAAACTTATCATAGGTGTAAGAATGTTGTAGACAAACAAGTCACCCACACTATAATATATCAACTAAAAGAAACGTGTATCCCAATGAGGTCCCAGTCGCCATTTGAACCATTTGGTCAGAACTTGTGTCGCATATTCAAATCGCGAGGGTAAAAAGGCTGAATTTTGTAATTAATTTCTTATGATTTTTTTAAATAATTAACGAGTACCCAATCCGGTTTAAAAATTATTTTAAAATGCAAGAAATACACTAATAAAAATAAGAATTACGTAAGTGTACATAAAATAATTAACACAAACAATAATAGTGCAATCATCAGAATGAAATATAACTGGATCAATGAGTTAACAATCAATATTAGATTTTTATAATTTTGAATGTAAATGGATCTTTGAATTTCTTTGAATTTAATTCAAATTAATAGGATAGAAATGTTATATAAATATGTTTCATTCCAGGAGTTTCATTGTATCAATATATGGTTGATATTTTCGGTGCTAATAACGTACGTGTGTTTAAAGAAATTAATTTTATTATAAAAGCTAAAATCATAAAGTTTTTTCTCTATATCAACCCAATCTTCTAGCCATGGGAAATATTTTGTAGTTTTGTTCCGAGCGATCTCCACAGCATTTGTTTTGATTGTTGGGGACTCAATATTGTCCGTTCAAGATATCACCACAAACTATTTTTGTACAATATATGTTTACTGAAGTGCATTTACTGTTTCTTACTTATTATTTTCCACAGTTTTTGTTCAGTGGCGTCTCTAGTGGGTTTTGGTGGAGGGGGCGGGGCCGTGCGCCCCCTCAATAATTTCCTCGGTTTCCTTTTTTTTTCAATTAACAATCCACAGTTGGTCATCATTTAAGAGGCACAGATTTTCACCAAAATGACCTCGGAGGTGAAAAGTTTTTGATTAAAAACATGATTTTAGTAGACACAAAGTTGGTTATTGTGATGCAATTCCTGGATACGCCACTGGCACAAAATACCCCGGCCTCCCCTTACGAATTTCTGGATTGGCTTCTGCTGGATTTGCGCCCCCAATGTACTATAGTGACGCTCCTGTTTTTGTTATAAATAAAATATGTACCGAATCAGAAAATATCCGCGAGTTGCGTGTGTTGTCTGTAGTAATACCACTGTTATATTCTTGTATATTTTCGTACGTATAAACTACCCAAGTCGCCATGTCGCAAGCAAAACGAGTGCAAATACAATTGACCCGCGGTTCTTCACAATGTAATTACCATAAACACAGTGCATAGTATTTATCTCAAGATATCATCATACAAAAGTAACTTGATTTAAATTAATTGCGAAACAAAAATCTTCTGTCATGGAGGAGAACAAGGTTTTTTATTTCGAACAAGATTTGTATAAAATTTTGCAACGAAGTGAATGCAGTTTAGTACAAAAGAAAGAGAAACTTCAAACAAAAAATATTTGACTTGGGTCTCACGGTTAGATGTGTTGTACCAATTTCATCAGAGTCTAATTTGAGAATAATATGAAATACCGCCTAACAGAATCGTTTCGCCACTTGGAGGCAGTAAATATGCAACCATATGACTCGTGGGCGCTCAAAGAAATAACTAACACAAAGACGAATTACGTGATTTTATGAAACCTTATATAATTTGATTACCAAGATGGTAATGAGTT
Source organism: Sweltsa coloradensis (assembly GCA_024449915.1). Taxonomy (NCBI): domain Eukaryota; kingdom Metazoa; phylum Arthropoda; class Insecta; order Plecoptera; family Chloroperlidae; genus Sweltsa; species Sweltsa coloradensis. Next base: position 43,513 of record JAMZAV010003195.1, on the reverse strand, counting down.
TTGTTTTTCAAGGACCGCAGTGGTGTTAACCTGCGTGAAGTGTGATATGTGCATGTTAACGAGTGTGTGCATTTGGTTGTGTGTGCATGTAATTACACTGCAGTTGAATATCGTTAGTCAACTCAACGGTTGATAGTTCGCATTCGTGGTATTACGTAATGGGTAATATCTCCCAGAAGGTGTTCAATTTCACACAGGGGATTTATACACATTTTTAATGGGGCTAAATTAACCAAATCACAGAATACGTAAACTCTCATAATGTTATGTTGTTTATTAAAACTAGTGAACTATTCTCAACAATTTAGTTACTCAAAACGTTCTTTCCCTGTTTTGACGAATAACTTGATTTTCAATTGATTAATTTTTAACAATGTATATTACATTTTCAATTTGTTTTAAACCATAATGTTTTAAACGTAAACAATCATAAGTTCTAAAAGAAAACGATAAAAAAGAAAAAAGTTGATTGTTTTTTTTATTAAATTTTACAGTCTTTTATAATTGTATTATTAGAAAACGAGGTCGATTTGTTTGAAGCAAAGAAACGAAATCGTGTTTAAAGTAATTGCGTTTAAAACTTTGCGTCACCCCTGGGTGAAAGGATCGACTTACAGGATCGTTAGTTAACACGTCGTTATTAGCACTTTGCAAGGTTCTACGTGAGCGCAATGACAGATGGAAGCTTACAAAGCGCGACCCAATCGACCAAGCCCATCTCAAGTTCACATTGAATGAGGTAAGAACAATATGTCAAATATTGGTTCTTCCATGTAAAAACAGCCAATCTGAAGATTTGAATCAATATTAGGTCTAAGGCGCGTTTTGCAAGTTTGACTAAATAAGTTACAAAATAGTTTCCTGTTTGGCAGTAAATGGAAGCACTGAATGCAATTAAATTATTTGTTTTACGAAACAACAAACATTTACACGTTACAAAATAATAGAAAGGTTATACATGAACTTATCTTTTTGTGTCAAACTACTATATAGCTTTTATAGAAAGTGAGGGTTGAATTGTGAGGGAATGTCCAATGCCTGAGTTTTAATGGGCACACAATCCTATAACATTCGCATTTTGACTGAAAAAAAAATGATTTTGGAATGGTTCTAAATTTTAAAAATTGTTAAAAATTTGATTTGATTAATTAACACTAAAATATTCGGCATATACTCCTTTAAAAAATCAAATGTCATACGCGTGTGTTTTAAGTATAGCTGCACTGATTGACGGGTGGTTTGGAATGTAAACTCTTCAAAAACAGATTTATTATCGGTTATTTCAATAAATTTATTACACATGCTAATACCCAGGTCTGAAGAAAAACTTGGAATCAACAGTTAGGATTGCCAGAGATGGAATAGGGAACTGTCCTTCATTACCAAATTAGAATATGTCCCTACTAATAACCTCAAATACCGACCAGTAAAGTTTTTTATGCGCCCGGCTTTTATTAGCGCTAACTGTGAGCGAGGAAAAATTTGAACTGGGCTTCGCGCCGGAAAACGGCCATGCGCCATTGCAGGTTGCAGGTGGGTGTGACGTGATCGTGAGGTTCGCGGAGGCGGCGAGCTGGCAGTTCTGCCAATCAGCTTCCCCTCCTCACCTCACGATAACGTCAAACCAACAGAGCGCGGACTTAAGTCTTTGTGCGGGAAGTCAAAACCCAGGAACTTTGAACATGCATAGAATCTACAGATTTTATTTTTTAAAGTTTATTTTGATTGCGATGTTTATTAAATTGAATGGTACAAATTACTAAATACGTTTAAGATATATTTGAAACCAAGGCCAGTTCCCTATTGTGTCGCCGAAAACGCGTGAATTACTTTAGGCCTACCTCTATCAGAAAGTGTCAGTCTTTCTTACGACCTCGCAAAGAGAATATTCAGATGATGGAGGAGGTATTTATTTCGATTAGATTGTTTATTTCATGATAACTCGTCTAGCTAAACTGGTAATTGGTTATGAACTCGTGGAGTTTTTTTTTTACCAATTACATACTTGACAATTAATAAGATGTGACGTCAGAAAACTCATAATATCACGAACACGGAAATAGCTGTTACATCGTTGGCTCAAATGACTTGTTTTGCATGAATTTAGAACTAGTGGTTCCGAAAGTGTAGCATTAGCATACACTATAAACTCTATGGTAGTGTTTCTGCATAAAGTATCTCATAAAAACGAGCGAGACACGGATGTGATACGTACCCACCCCCAGGAATCCAGACTGAAAATGTTGTCTAATTTCTTCTTCAGATTAATGTGTATATATACTATATATAGTCTTCAGTCTTCACCCATTAAAATCATTAAAGGTATTTTTCATTATTATTGTATTTTCTAAGCTTTTTTGTTTTATTGATTAATTCGGTCGAAGTATATTTACTCAAACCGTGTCTTACTTGGCCCAGTACCTGAGCGAGACCCTTTCATTTCCTAGGGATTATCCATTTGACTGCAAGCCGGAGCGGACGTAATTAAAAGAAGGGTCGCTCAGGTACTGGACAAAGTGACACGGTTTGAGTATAGTTTGGTATAGTTTGTTTTTATTTAAACAATAAATAAAATCAATTATTTATTATTATTAGTCATGAATCCACAAACCAGTTCCAAAACAGAAATCTGATTTGTAAAGTGGCGATGTTTAATTATGTTCGACTACACTCAATATCTAACTGCATGCTCCTTCCTTCTTTACCTATTTTAATGATGCTTAAAAATATGTTATTAGAAACTGTCCACGCTCAAATCCCTTAGGATTTTGTAAGATTCAAAGTTCAAACTCTTATTTTCTGTCGTAATGTTATTGTATCAATGTACTGTTAGTGTGAATAAAATGTTTTCAAATAAATAAAATAAATTGTGACATGTTGGGCAGTATTATCGTTTATGGTACTTGCATTACTAAAACTTCAATTAAAATTTATTTATTTAGCGTATTTTTTTTCGTCTTTCCAGGAAATTCAGTAATCAATTAACTAAATGAGAACTAATACAATACATATAAAATTAATAGGCTTCTAGCTCTTTAAAGTTGATCTTGACAACCTGTAGCAGTAAACTGTCAAAATAACTTTAGCAAGTTCAAATTATTTGTTTTCATTGTTGAAGTCTGACCAAGTGATGGGCACAATTTGCCAGCAGGCGACGCCAGATCCAACAAGGCTAATTACTAATTAGGAACAACTTTATACGATTTATTGGGTACTTCGTTGCTAGAACGGTATATTCAGCCCAGCAAGACTTATTCAATTCCATGATAGAAGTTAAATAACTTTGGCCAGTATCGGGAAAGAGTAAAATTCTGTTGATATCGGCGAATTTATTGCACGAAGAAAGTTGTAGAAGGAATATAAACAACATACACGATTTCCTTCTACAAATTGAAATACCTCACGTTAACCGTAATGTTTAAGGCACACAGAATTGCATTCATAGATAAATGCGCACTACTGTGCGTTTATAGAAGTTATGTAAGGTGTAAGTCTTTCCTTTTGTTACCTGATGAAATCACCAGGTTGCAATGAAGTAGAAAGTTGGGGATATGAAGTTAAATTACAAAGCATTGCGAAATGTAATGCCATCAACTGTGAATGATTGCTAAGTGCAATTCACGTTCATACAATTACAAATGAAATGAATTAATGATTTACAGCTTAAAAGTATCCTGCAATAAAGTTTGCTATTAGCATGCATATTTGGTGTGGATATTACCAAACCCCATGGGGCTTGATGTTCTGTAGGAATAAAGTATAGCATATTATGCCGGTGGTAAAAACCATCTGGTTTAGATCTGCTGAAGGCTGAAGCTGAGCATAAACAGCTTCCTATATAAGAAATGTGGTACATTATGTAATCATGCTCTAATGTGTGTGTATACTTCATGCCAATGTCCAGCGCGCGAGATTATTTTCGAGTGAAATCATAGGAAATGGTCATTTATAATGATCCTCGCATTTCATTCTCCCAAGGCATGTATTAAACTGAAACCTCAAGGAAAACATGTTCAATAGAATAGTGTGGATAGCTGGAAGTCTTCTAAACACAGTTGTTTAAACTTCCGTACAAAGTTCTAGATGAGATACGAGATGTAGGACATAAGCTGTCAAGAATGGTTTATTATCGGCACCTATAACGCAAGATTTATGAGTGCTGGCCAGATAGTAAATTATATATTTTAGACTATGATATGGTAATAGCCCGGGGATAAACCTGTGTTCCTACTTACTTACTTACTTACTACCATCTATTCAATGATACCATTAAGTATAGAACATATCTTTTATAGCAGCTTCTTCTATACTCAATGATGGTACATCAACATCAATGACAATGGTATCAAAATAATTAAGTTCCACTGAGAGGGACTAGTTGGAAAATTGGAGTTTGATCATACTCAATGGTTTGATCCCAATCTTCGCTGTTTCAAAGGTTACAGATTTTGTTTGTTCATAGCTTCAAAACATCATCACTCATGTTCATGTATAAATCAGTTCTGTACAAAGTGCATAAAATACTCTAAATACAAATTAATCTTTTGTGATTTGATTTGATTTTGATTATAACGGTACTGCGAAAAAGAGGGACTAAAAATATCGTAATGATTCCGTTACAAAAGAGAGCGGAACATAAGATAAAATATAATTAATCTTCTATTATCGAGCTACTATACAAACTTCGGGCGAAGGAGACGGTTCTACTTCTAACACATGCGCAAGTAATTGGCATCTTATGACTGATGATGGTATTGGTAACAAAAGCTGTTTTATGCATAGTTTATTATTCATTGTGTAATATGTTATTTATGTGACAGTGTATTTTATCTCGCAGTATATATATGCTAACCACTTCAAGCATTCATCGGTATCTTCAAGAAGATGGCTGTAAAGTATACAGTCAGAAGGTCATAATAACATTGAGTGGACTGCATTGTCATCTTGACGAGCTGTTGAGAGAAAACCAAGTTGTTGGGACGCTACCTAGAGTGAATAAAAGTATCCAACTTACTACAATGAAATAAAAACTCAATACTTGAAACTAGTAACTTGTAACGTAGGCCTATGTTGTACAAATGGTCTTTAAAACAGAAAACACTTTTGGTGAGAAATGATTTTCTTGCAAATAAGTACACTTTTTGACTATACCCAATGGATTGTTTGGTTTGTTTTCATATTTGTATTCCGTGAAATGTTCAATTTTTATCATACATAAAAAAGGAGCTATGCCTTGGTCAACACTTCATAAAAAATAATGTAAGGGAAAATCTTGATTCAAATTGAAAAAGTAAAACTTTTCTTGCAAATCGCATTTTATTTTCATTTTAAAAGCTCTAACCCCTTGTGGTCGCCTCTTGGCTCCTCTATTCACTGCCTTTCATAGGGTTAGGGAAATGAGTTTGTTTTAGCTATAAGCCTCGACTACGTGTCATGTAGACAAAATGTGTAGACAGTATATCCATACCAAAGAAAATAAATTGTGATATTTGATAAGGTTGACGGCAACAGAACAGACATGTATGCTGCCAGAGGTCTATGCTAAGCGATCAACTATGTAATTAAATAATACATTTCAGATAAATCCAATAAAAAGCATTCTAAATACATTATTTTAAAAGTTAAGGTCACAAACAAACTAATATTATTCTGTAACGGTACAAGGACGTGCACATGCCACTAAAAATGCTAAAAATGCTACTAAAACTGTGTCAAGGCGAGCAAAGTTGCATGTTTCGTATTATTTGGTGAATTGGTGTAATTATCTGTCCATACTTTCAATAGTTCAAAACCGATGCATTTCTGAGGCCTTGAGTATTTTAGTCTTTTCAAGGTGACTGTTTGGTGTGTTTGTCTGATGTGTGAATCCTATATATTTACGTTTTTTTTTGTGTCGATACAAAATAATTATGTACTCCGTAAATAAATTCTTTTCGAATTTGTTAATATTTTTAGATAAATGGGATGGACGTTAGATAAATAAATAAAGTAAGTCCATTCAAGTTTAGTTTTTGATTCTAATTGGACTTTTGTATAGCCTTATTTAAAAATTCCCTATAACAATCAAATGAATCATTCATTTCAATATCTTTAAAATAAATTCCATTCAATCGACATTGCAGTCAGAACCCGAAACACTAAAAGTCTCGTTTGATTACGTTATAAGCTGCACAATGTAACATGTTGTGTATTGTAGACAATGATTATATTTAATTATGTTTGTCATAACAAGAATTTAAGTGGGTAATTGTACGCCGAGAGCATGCACGCACGCGAGCACAGCCAGATTCCCGCCCTTCCCAACATTACAAACACACCCATGGCCACGGCCCACGGGTCATAGTGCCACTCTATTACTTATATAACTCACATGGGTATAACGAATTGACAATCTACAGTCTATTAAATATATTATGATTGATGAAAGTATATCTATTTCATTATATTTATAAATAATTACATGAGTATAATCATAGTCAATCGACTCAGTTACAAGAACAGATTTTCATTACAGACCTTTTTCTACGGGTTTATGAGGACCCAAAAAAGGTCTGCTCTGAAATCAACATACCATATTATCATTGATTAATGGAACTGTAAAACCGTAGAGTGCTCACTCCACGGTAAAAAAAAAACAAAAAACGCCGTAACCATTCAATTATGCTATTTAGTATTATTTACCGACGGTTCGATTACATTTCGTACAATATTATTATTGTTTAGTTTATTTAGTATGTATTTATTGCTTTAGTATGAATAGGCCTATACTTCAAAACTGACACTACGTTTGCAATTTTGATTGCATTGGGTTTTGACACTTATTTTGACTCCGTCACATTTGTGTCCACAAACAATTTGTTGTAGGAATATACGTTGCTCTGAAACTCTGAGAAACATTTATCCCATTTTCTGACTAAAAAAATTAATGTTTCACTGTTGGTTTACGTTGATAATTATCAGCTATTTTGATGAATATTTTCAAAATAATCGAGTTAATTAGTGGACCTTTCATTAATTGTTGGATGAGCGTAGCGAGCGAAGCGAGCGAAGCGAGCGAAGCAAAGATTCCATTTCACTACACTGGAGAAAAAAATCCGGAATGTTTTTTTTTTTTTCTTTCTTTTTTTTGTATTTTTGTGTGTCTGTGAACACGATTCCGGCTAAACCAATACTCCAATTGCGATGAAATTTTATGGAGGGCTATGAAATCTCTGAACGAAGAACTGCACGGGGGGAAAAATCGATCGAAAAATTATTTCTTATGAAAATCGCAATTTTACGATTTTTTTCGATTTTTTAAAAAATTCTTCGACTTATAACACCAACATGATTTATCCGATTGTAATGATTTTTCGCAGAACCTTTATTTAATGAATTAATATATTGGTGTGAAATTTGAGCGCAATGAAAAAATTATTTCTCATAAAAATCGCAATTTTACGACTTTTTCAATTTTTAACATTTCTTCGACGAATAAAACCTACATGCTTTATCCGATTGTAATGCTTTTTTCACAGAACTTTCATTTTATGAATTAATATATTCGTGTGAAATTTGAGCGTAATCGAAAAATTATCTATTAAAAAAATCGCAATTTTACGCTTTATTCGTTTAAAAAAATTACGCTCATCCATCAACGCGGCGGGACTTAAGCGTTTTCCCAGTATTTAAAACCCCACGCCGAATTTATCAACCTTCTGCTTAGTTTAACTAACAAGTACTCTTTCTCGAAACTTTGTCAAACACGTACTACTGAAAAATTATAATATGTTTGTAAGTAAATTATTTAAATTTCTTATAGTGCAGATCCTAGATAAACTCATACTAATCGTGTAATTATTGCCTAGCGCAACAACATCATGCATCAGCTTATATATTATCGTGATTGACGTGTGTAACATATTATAATCACTAACAGTTTCACCTCACTACTTCACTTTACTACTCGTGGGCGATGGAGAAGTAAAAACAACCGTCGGACTTGAGTGAAAGATTCGCCTCATCATTACTCATTAGTCATATAACCGTATGTACGTGCGAGGGTTTATAATGTATTCAATCCAGGGATTGGTTCGAGACAGCATCTCCATTACAACCTTTACCGACAGTCATATTTCATTACCTATAGCCGATCCTATATCCATGATTGACACATTCTACCACCTATACTATCATTCCTTTGTGCCTAAAACGTACACCTTAACTAATAATTATGTTCATAAATCATGCGAATGGCTTTCTTTCCTTCGTGTCACCTAACCGAGGTATCTTTATAACATTCACCGCAACACTATTGTCTCCAACACGCATCTGAAGATTATTATAGAGAACTTCTGAACCAACATCTGGAAGGACCTAATCAGGATGATTATTTTCTGGACAAACGTAATGAAGTACGTTAACGGATATAAAATTAAATTTAGCGAAATACAAACTAATTAATTCGCTTGTAATAAGAAACAAAATTAACTGATTTTTTTTTAAAGTATCAGTTTTAGATTGAGAAAAACATCCCTTCACCGCAAGAAAATTTCAATCTTTATATAACTATAAGATGTAGTCACAAAATATATTGATATGAAAAATTAGGAAACATCATCTAATGAAAGGTTAAACCGGTACGTTCATAAAAAAATATCATAACTTTTTATTAAATCTTGTTTAAAGAATTACATCCAGAGCCAGTGTAATGAGAGAAACTGAAAAAACATGGCTTTATGTGACTTAACTGACTGTACTAGTAATTTGGGTTTAAAGTACGTACTGAACGGTATTTATGTTCATAATAATTATAGCTAGGTATGAGGAACTAAATGACCATAAACAACGATAACTACAGAAAGACACCTGACGTATATTGTTATGTGAGTACTTGTTTCAAGTAATTTATGCGACAGTACATCGTAAATGTAAACGATAGTAATCTTTCTTACAAGCTTACCTCACAGAAGAATATTTGTCATCTGAAGACAGATCGAGCACTGTAAATCACCACATTACACACAACACAACATTATAGTAACAACACAAAACAAAACAATATTTATCCAAATTATTATATTATTATCACACGAAATAAAGGTGATACCGCGCTTTTTCACGAACGCGCTGTTTCGAACACAAATACGTTCTGATCTCCTTTCTACACACTCAACTGAATCATCTTCACTCTCTCCTCCCTCTCCTCTCCTCTCCTCAATCTCCTCACTCTCTCCTCTCCACGCTTTGTCAGCAGCTACCACGCTTCGAAGGGCGCCCCACATCGTAACATGTAACTTTCTTCTTGTCCACTGTTTGAAGTTGGAACTCGTCCGCCCAGCTGACCGGCCACACTAGGTCTGCACTACATACGATCAGTGTGATACTGATACACCTAACACATCTCGGTGTTATGTTGGTGAAGTGTAGGAGTTCCTTATTATAATATTATATAAGAAAGAGTATAATATGATGGTATTTACAGCTGACCGGCCACACTAGGTCTGCACTACATACGATCAGTGTGATACTGATTGAATTGAATTCAAGAGATTCCGTGCATAGTATTAAGAAATGCGCATCAATAGTCGGATTATTAGCGTATCTAATTTCCATTTCTTTCTTGTATAGGTGATTTCCCAACACAGCTGAAATTGGCAAGGGTAACGCCTATTTATAAGGGTAAAGGTAAAAAGAGTGATAGGAATTCTTATCGACCTATATCAACTCTTCCAATTGTAGGGAAAATTATTGAAAATATTTTGCACAAGAGGTTATTACATGAAGTGGATGCATCTAAAGGTTTAAGTGCAAACCAGCATGGTTTCAGGAAAGGTAGGTCAACGCAAAGTGCCCTTCTAGCATTTACAGATTTTATCTATAAAGGGATTGATAAACGTAATGGTAAGGTTCGAGCTGTCTTGTTGATCTTAGGAAAGCATTTGATTCAGTACCTTTTTTACCTCTTTTAATAAAATTAAAAACCAGGTATAACGTAAGTCCTTATTTTATCAATTTTGGCGGATTATTTTTAAATAGAAAAATGTTTATAAATCTTGCAAAAATATAGTTCAAAAGTATTCAATATATTTTGTGGAGTACCCCAAGGATCAATATTAGGACCCCTGTTATTTATTCTTTATATAGATGATATATCTACTATAATGGGAGGCATCAATTATATCTTATATGCTGATGACTTGGTTTTTTTTAGAAGGTGTGGATGTCGAAGAGATCGTAAGACGTCTTCAAGAAGTTCTAAAGAGGATGGATGATTGGTTTAAAACTCAGGAACTTGATATTAATTATAGCAAAACAAATTTTATGATTTTTCATAAGGCTAATGATAGAAGCATGAATGATATTCATTTGACGTTAAATTGTAATTTGGTAAGTTAATTTCTAGAGTGTATGAATTTAAATATCTTGCCCTTGGAGTTTTCTTAGATTGTAATTTAAATTTTAAGAAACATTATGAATATGTGTGTAATAAAGTATCATCAGCAATTGGAATTATAAGTAGAATGAAGAGGTTTGTAACCGAGAGAATGTTGAGGTTACTTGTAGATTCTTATATTCACTCTGTTATTGATTATTGCTTAGTGGTTTGGGCAAATAAGACCTTCTACTGAGTATGTTGTGCTCCAGAAGAGAATTGACCATCTGTTTGATTCATTTCCCTTGAGCCAAGATTTTCAGTCTGATTGTTTCACGATTGAGGAGAGGATGAAGTATAGCGTGCTGGTAAATACATACAAAGTATTGAAAGGTATGTTTTTAGGTATTCTACCCAATTTTTTTAAAATTGTTGATCGTGATAGAAAGACTACTTTAATAAACTCATTGGAAGTTCCTAGATTAAATTCTGAAGCATTTAGAAAGTCATTTATGTACAGAGGCGTATCCTATTGGAATTCAATTTCTTATGATATTAGAAGCCAGTTTACTGATCTAGGAATTGTACAATTTAAAAGTAAAATTGAAGCAATGATAATGAATCAAAGAGCAAAAAATTGATTTTTACTATTTATTTGTAGGTTATTGTCTGTGTATTTGTGTAATGTTAATTTACCTTCATAAGCTCTTATAATTGATATTGCTTTTCTCTTTGTTTGTTCATTATTGCTTTGATTATGATATAAACAATGTATTTTCAACTATATTTTTCTGCCTAGATTGTCTGGTTGCCGCCCACTGATGGAGCTTGCAACTTGATTTAGGTGTCCTGTATCATTGCTGTGATCAGTTTGACATGAATTTTTTTAAATAATTATATATCTGATATAATTATATATATGAGTCAAGATTTGAACACAAAAATGAAGATTGAACCCAAGAATAAAGATTTCGCGTTCGGTGGTTTCTTCCGCGAAAGTTTGATTATACTCCCTGATTTGCTGTTCCTGATTTTTGGCAAACCTCATATTCGTTTGAGTGGGATCGTCTAATAAATCAGTTTTTTTCTTTTCGTTTTTCTTTTTTAATGTTTTTTTTCTCTCTTTTTCTTTTCTTTTTTTTTCTTTTCTTTTCTTTTCTTTTCTTTCATTCTTCACCCTTTTTTATATTTGATTCATTCATTAAATGCATATAATATCATTCAATTTGTTACCAAAATTCTTGTGTTAAATGCATTGTTGTTGTAATGCTACTATTTCAAATATTTACGAAAATGTAATTTATTGTTGTTTCTGCATCTATGTAATTAGATTTATTTAGTTGTCCTCCTTTGTAAATCAGTTTTTATAACTGAATAGGATAGACGTTAAATAAAAAAAATAAAATAAATAAATAAACTGATACACCTAACACATCTCGGTGTTATGTTGGTGAAGTGTAGGAGTTCCTTATTATAATATTATATAAGAAAGAGTATAATATGATGGTATTTACAGCTGACCGGCCACACTAGGTCTGCACTACATACGATCAGTGTGATACTGATACCTACACCTAGCACAACTCGGTGTTATGTGGTGAAGTGTAGGAGTTCCTTATTATAATATTATATAAGAAAGAATATAATATGATGGTATTTAAGACAGATATATTAAAGTGCCTCCACCAGGGATTGAACACGTAACCTCTGCTGTCCTGGCAGATGCTGTAACCAACTTAGCTATGAAGACAACATAGTATTGGAAAGAGCATCTGCCCGGACAGCATTGGTCCCGGGTTCAATACCTTGTCTGGTAGAGATATTTTGTGATTTCTGACTAAAATTCTATCATAAGCGTCATATTCGCCTACTATAAAACCAAAACTAAACAATATATACAGTACAAATGGATCACGAAAGCTTAACAAAACATTTTTAAAAAATCACCAGAGCTAAATGTTGTATACATTGTTCTCCGTTAATGTCAATGTTAATGTTAATTTGAAAATTCATAACTGGTTAGCCTGAATGAAATATATTTTTAGATTTTAGCGGGTGAATACCCCTTTGTCTTGACGACCCGGCGCCTCCACCAAATATGTCAACCCGAATTATTTTATATTTGTGTTCAGTCTTTTGAGTACTGTACTCCCGTATACAATGAACAAAAATGTTATGTCAACGGTTTTACACAATGGTGGTCTTATAATAATGGTATATTGATAATTACCTGAGAAAATAAAACACATTCACCACCCACCACCCCTTGCCTTGTTATCTCGGGTCGCCTGTGGCTAAATCTGTCCAGCACTGACCTTCCCAGTTAATTCATCACACTTCCCCTCAGGTAGTTTCATCATCATTTACGAACCTCACCTCAAAGTCCTTCGTCTCGATTAGCGCAGGCGCATAATTGAGACTTAAAGCTAATTAAAATATCAATCATTCACATTAGACCCGTGACTTTTTCTACTGTTGCGACGCATACAGGCCATAGGGCCAACATACAGTAGTATTCGTGGCAGGTTCGTCAAAGTGACGACTAGATGAATTGGAACGGAAATAAAGAAATTATAAAAATAAAAAGTAAAAAAAATTTGCTCTATTTTTTGCATACATTGCTCACACTCTCAGAGCGATAAATTTCCACTGTTTTTTTCATTGATTGGTCAGGTTTATGGATTAGGGCCTACTATAATATTTCGCTTATCCTTCCCCACATTGTATTCAAATAGCTCACATTTCTCAATTGTGATAAATCTAAAACCTACTTAGTACTAATACACCGCTGACATTTAGTGTAATAGATCTGCCACACATTGCATTTAGTTACTTAGTTCAGCGACTCCCTGAGGGGCGCAGGGAGTCCCCCTTCCCGTAAACATAATTTTCGGGTACAGGCTCGATTTCAAGTAAACATGTCGAGTTCAGGGTCGGGTTAGGTTCACACCACAAATAGGGGCTAGGCACGAAATTGCAAGTTTGACAAAGTTATCATTTATGTGAAAGTTTAAGGCCAATTGCAGTTTAATCTTATTAAATAACTAGGAAACGCTCAGTTGGACGCGTTGATAAGCGAGCACGTGTTATAGCTAGACCCACATTGCACATTTTTTTAAATTTTAAAATTTGCGACGTTCGCTGTCTACGGCGCCATGTTTCCAATATTATTTATTATTGCCAAGGTATTTGGGTAAATTTTTACTTTGTGGATAAAATCCACCGCCATCTAGAGGACCTTGACATCATTTCCTTGGGAAAACTATTTAAACTCTTTGGTGACAAATAAAACACTGCTTCCTCGATAGTATTTTGATTACTTCTACCAGAGTCGATAAAGAAGTTTCCGGGGAAACTTCTTTGTCGACTCTGCTTCTACTTCTATCCTATTCTTATTAAGCGAGCGAAGCGAGCGTTTCCATTTGACTCTTGCCGGAAAAATTAGTCACTGGTTTTGATTTTTTTTTTTTGTATGTCTCGCCATAACGTTCGAACGGAGGCTCGGATCGAGTTGAAATTTTGACCATCTTCAAGCTTTGTTCTCGATTGAATGCCATTAGTTTTGTGGCAAAATCGTTCAAAAAGTTAAAAAGTTACATTAAAGTTAATCGAAAGTTTTTTTTTCAAACTAAACGGCGACAAAATCTAAGATAGCCAAATCATTTAGAATGTCCGTCCGGTCACGAATATGCTAATTTTATTTTGATCCGATAAGTAGTGTAGATGGAAATTACATTATAACAAAAGTAACGTTGCCATGGCAACGAAAAGACGCGCGAAGTTTCTAATGCACTGCCACCTAGAAGTAATCAAAACACTTTCGAGGAAGCAGTCTATTATTTGTCAACAAAGAGTTTAAATAGTTTTCCCAAGGAGTCGAGGTCCTCTAGATGGTGGTGGATTTTATCCACAAAGTAAAGGTTTACACACGGGTTTACCCAAATACCTTGGCAATAATAAATAATATTGGAAACATGGCCCTGTGGACAGCGAACGTCGCAAATTTGAAAATTAAAAAAATGTGCAATGTGGGTCTAGCTATAGCACGTGCTCGCTTATCAACGCGTCCAACTGAGCGTTTCCTAGTTCTATTACTTTTAGGTGGCAGTGCTTAGTGGCCAGAATTCTCGTGCGACTTTTCGTTGCCATGGTAAAGTTACTTTTGTTATAATGTAATTTCCATCTACACTACTTATCGGATCAAAATAAAATTAACATATTCGTGACCGGACGGACATTCTAAATGATTTGGCCGTCTCAGATTTTGTCGCCGTTTAGTTTGAAAAAAAACTTTCGATTAACTTTAATGTAACTTTTTAACTTTTTGAACGATTTTGCTACAAAACTAATGGCATTCAATCGAGAACGAAGCTTGCGGATGGTCAAAATTTCAACTCGATCCGAGCCTCCGTTCGAACGTTATGGCGAGACATACAAACAAAAAAAAAACAACACAAAACAAAACAAACAAACAAACAAAACCAGTGACTATTTTTTCCGGCAGAGTCAAATGGAAACGCTCGCTTCGCTCGCTTAATTAGCCAAAGGGATAATATGTTAACAAACAATAATTATTTTTTTTATAGATAAAAGAAGTAAAATATATGTTTCCAGAATGGTTATATTTGGTGTCAACGACAATATTCCAGCTAAGCCTTTTATTTCGGAACAATCAACCCCGAGAGTAGGTTCCCCCCCCCCCCCCCCTCGATTATAAACTGGAACCGAACCCGCGAAATAAGTCAAATAATAGCCATGGTTTTGGGGCAGCATATTATTTGGTTGTAGGTATCGAGTTCTGGTTCTCGCTCGACTATCTGGTTACATTGCCAATATTTCGCATGCAATAAACATAAAATCTGCAGCAAATAGATCACAACAAACTGATCAACTGACCAAACTCATAATAAGTGGCACGGGTGAACTATAACTTGCAAAAACACAGAAATGCGAAGGTGTACTTTGGCATTACTATATGAGCTGCGCAAGGAGTGCTTTGGAGCTAGACCAAATTCTGCCCCCTCTCCCCACCACCACACACAAATATACGCGCGCGCGGGATAATTTTCAGAAACACATTTCTGATGGATTACATTTCAATTTAGCGATAGACGATTGAGAAAATCGGGCGTGTACTATGAAAGAGAAGTGCACAGCAGAGCATATCATTGTTGTTCAAGACTCACTCCGCCACTCTCTCAAGATTATCCTAGGTCGTAGCATAAACTAACCTATAACCTACGTAAGTTACCTAACCTAACCTAACCTCGTGTTGTGACGGCACCAGTCACCACCTTAATTGTCTGTCACCTTTGGCTTTGTTGCCATTTTAGGTGACAGTGACACAATGTTTGATCCATGTAGCTGATGTCAAACCTTATAATACGATGGAGGATGACAGAGGTTTTAATATCCTAATCTGATGATATAATGATTTGCACATAATCACATCAACCATGCCCCCCTAGAACACTGTGAGACCCCTGTGATGATTGTCTGCAAGGTATAAAGTAACGGTCTTTGGAGAAACACCTTGACATTTAACTTAGCATTCCATCGCTATTCATATTAGAAAAACACATACAAACAATTTCCATACCTATAAAAAGTATAAGTATAAAAAGTATAAAAAGTATGAAATATAACATTATTATTAATTGGATATACATAGGCCCCTACTCGGTGAAAACTGGAGCGTTACCGTGGGTGCATAATCTGGCGTAGAGCACAAGATAAAACACTAATATTATTGTTGTTAATTTATTTTATTTTGAGAAAAATGTATTTTTAAAACGTTCCAAGACTGGGTTTCTATTTGAGTGACAATGAATACATTACAATATTTTACCATTGTGTATGATTTTGCTCTAGGCTAGATCGAGGGCACCTAAATTGTCATGGGTAATTGTTCGGGGTTAGCATGCATAAATCTTGATAAGAGTAAAGATATTTACAAAATTTATTAAATTATTCTGTTCTAGGCCGCTTCGCAAACGCTTTTTCCAGTCACGTTGATGGATGAGCTTCTTTTTTACTATTTCTGCCCAATGATTACTATTTTGTGTCGTCATTGTTATAGCGTGTTTCATTAGAGTAGGTTTACACTACATGTTATGTAAAGTCAAGAGCAAGAGTGAACCATGTCTGCCTTCAACAATGCAAGGTGACCGACCCGACTGTTATCCTGCGAGTCAAAGAGTGGCGTCTCGTTGTGCTACGAAAAGGTGCGGGACAGCGAGGTCATATCGAACAATATTGTACCCAAAATCATAATATCTCTAAGTTCGTAATTTTGAACGTTCCCATAAAGTTTCATCAAGATCGGAGTATAGCAGTTTCCCGATCGCGGGCCGAAAATATCGCATTAAAAATCGGTGAAAAAATCGTAAAAGTACGATATTCATGAGAAATATTTCTTTGATTTCAGAAGTCCCCTCCAAATTTCATCGAGTTCGAATCGGCCGTTTTAACGGTAGGGAGCGAACCAACAGGCAAAAATACAAACAAAAATCACCTGAGCTATATTTTTTTTTATCAGGGGAGTCAAATTGAAGTCTTCGCTACGATCATCCTACAACTACTAATGCCGATATAGTACGCAAAACATTACGAGTTATAAACACACTTTTGGCAGAGTTGGATCTATAGTCCTTACTTTGGGGGAAGGGGGGTGGGCAAAATACAAATTATAACTAAAGAAATTAATGGCGGAAGAATATTTAAAATCACAAGTATTTGTGATAATAAACTAACAATCATTTTCTAGCTCAACTGTATTTTAATTTTGAAGTTTCATGGAACAAAATATATTTATAACTAGAATAAGGTAGTGGAAAAATTAACATCCATTAGGGTCGGCTGCATTTGGCCGCGCTATGTAAGCACAAAATGAATATAATGGCAAAAACAGTTTCGTTTGTCATTTCAATTATAAGGTATTATTTTGAAAGAATATCTTTAACCAAGAACAAACCGCAGCAAATATCGAATGATGCAAACAATTATATTTTGATGAGCGTGGTGAACATAATATTTCCTCCCTAGAAAAATATCTCCCGCTCTTCAAGTCGTGTTTCATTCTTTCAATAGTGGCGGGTATCGAACTGGCAACCTCGTGAATGATTGTCTCGTGCCTAACCCATGATGTACTTGTCAGTGGATTCGATGAATATGCTGCAAGTCACTTGACTTTTGAACCCGTCAGTATCATAAAATACCGAATTTAAATAATTATGTGCTAAAAGATAGCCTTTGTAAAACTTGTTTGTAGTTACAACTTAAATATTTCCTTTAATTTGCAAACAAAACACGTTTCCTTCTTCACACAGACTCGCGGACAAATTCAAAGACTTCTTACCAAGTAGAACATCAAATAAATACAGTGTCATTAATTCAAGATGAAAAGGACATGCTAACAAACGCAACAAATAGAATTAAGATGGAGGTCACATTATCACAGCAGAATACCATGCAAATGTCAAGTGATGGCCGGGTTAGGAATAGAAACTGCACAGTGTGTCGTATTGCGAAGTTATTTTATAAACTGGGAGTCGAACGGTTTGAGCCGATGATGATGACTTTTGTTGCTTGACATCTCTATGAATGTACTATGGCTACTTGAGACGATGAGTGGTGATGTCTTTACTTCAAGGATTTGATAGAATTTAATGTAAATTATTTTCTAATTCGTTATTATGTCATGTTTATTTGTTCGAAATTTACAAGGGAAAATCCCAACTATCGAAACTGATTCGAACAAATCCATTATTTATATTTTGTACACAATAAAATCATTTTGTTAAAATTGTCTCGTTACAATCCAGTATTCACACACGGTTACAAGTTTTGACTTTGATGTTTCTCTAAAAAAATTATAAGACCACTTTTCTGTCCGTCCATGCATCACGCCTCATCGTATGAGCGTAGCGAGCGAAGCGAAGATTCCATTTCACTACACTGGAGAAAAAAATCCGGAATGTTTTATTTTCTTGTTTTTTTTGAATTTTTGTCTGTTTGTTAGCACGATTCCGGCTAAACCGATACTCCAATTACGATCAAATTTTCTGGAGGCCTTCGAAATCTCTGAACTTAGAACTGCCACGTTTTTTGAGCGCAATCAAAAAAATATTTCTCGTTAAAATCGCAATTTTACGATTTTTTTCGATTAAAAACAATTTTCTTCGACTTATAACACCTACATGCTTTATTCGATTGTAATGATATTTTCACAGAACCTTAATTTTATGAATTTATATATTTGTGTGTAATTTGAGCGCAATCTAAAAATAATTTCTTATGAAAATCGTAATTTTACGCTTTTTTTCGTTTAAAAAACATACGCTCATCCAACAACGCCCCTGAAAAAGCGTTTGCGAAGCTTCCTAATAAAAATGGAACACGACCTTCGATTGAGATGAGTTTTTGTTGATATTGCCCTTCAACAAGGATGATACAGTTAAATGTTGCTGACTCTAGGGGTCAGGAGGGCGTAGCTGGAATAAAATACCCGGCCCATCCACGATACGAGACTTAGATGCACGGACAGGAAAATATTATGAATCCCTCTTCATACCCGGCGGGGTGCCAACAACCAACGAGATTGGTACCGGTATGGTGGAAAGCAACTTTTTTTGTATTTTTCTTCGACGATCTGTTGATACGTCATACAAAGTCGCAAAGTTCGCTCCATTCTTGACGACTCCCATACCCCGTACCCGTGTTGGTTTTACTAGGAAAACGCTAAAGTCTCGCCCGCGTTGATGGATGAGCTTTTTTAAAGTTTTTAGTTTGCGTGGGATATCTTTACTTTTGCAAGTGCTTTGTTTTCTGCCGACGCATTGTAGGTGATTGTTGTCAAGTTTCTATTGTTTCTTGTTAATTTGTTATTATTTAACGTAAAAATCTTACATTAAAACTATATTTCTATGGATTCTGGCTAACTTTTTCAACATTTTCTTTCAAAAGGTACTACATCACCATAACCTTAATGTCCATGTATAATATGAACGTTGTAGCCCCACCCGTTTTGGTCAGAATTGGCCAAATGGCACGAAAAATATCGCACAAAAAGTCAAAAAACGTATATTAAAAGCTTATTTCTCTCGATTCTGGCTAACGTTTTCAACTTTTTCTTTCAGAAAGCAATACATCACCATTACCTTAATGTCCATGTGAAATATGAACGTTGTAGCCCCACCCGTTTGGTCAGAATTGGGCCAAATGGCACGAAAATATCGCACTAAAAATCGAAAAAAATCGTAAAAGTACGATATTCATGAGAAATATTTCTTCGATTGTACCCAAAAACGTGGCAAGTCTAAGTTCAGAGAAAACGAAGGTCGTGTTAAATTTTCATCAAGATCGCATATGCCGTTTGCCCGGTAGAGAGCGAACAAAACAGACGGAAAAAAAAACAAAAAAAAAAACAAAAAAAAACAACCCGAGCTAAATTTTTGGGGGGTCTGTGAAATTGAAGTCTTCGACTTCGCTCATCCAATTATATTATAAGCCCTACATTCAGGGTTTAGCATTTCGTTTGTGCATTAATTTTACCGATTATAGTTGAGCAAGTAGAGTATCTAATTTTATTTATTTGATTTACATAGGACAACTAAATAAATCTAATTACATAGATGCAGACACAACAATAAACTACAGTTAAGTAAATACTTAAAATAGTAATATTACAACAATAAAGCATTTGTTTATTGTTTGTTGTGCAAAGTATGTTCTGAATTGTTCAATGTCTTCTGACGCAAAGTGGGTACCCCACACTTAATTATTAATTAGTAAAACTGTGTATTGTGATTGTCTAGAGCGTTTTATAGCAATAAGAATCAATAAAAAGTAGGTCTTACAAATTGGATTTTTCTAAACACATATGCCACTTTTAACAGCAATACAAATGCAATCATAATTACTATAGCTAGGTGAAAGTGAACATGCCACCTTTTAAAATTGGAACAGATAGTGTTAAAATCGTTTTTTTAAATTCTTTTTTATGATACTTTTTAATCTTATATGTTAGTTTGTGTGAGGTGAGGTGTAATTAATAGTTAAGCTGTACCTGTAATGAGTATTATATTATATATAGTAATATAATAGTATTAGTATAATAATTATGTACCTAACTATTTTGACTTAGCTGTTACACATATTTAAAGTTTAAACACAAAAAATACACTACTGAATTGGACATGGCATGTAGGCAAGTGTTGTTTTTATGAAGCAGGCCCAACTCTGAGTAGCTCCGTGAATTATTTGATTTATCTGTTCTTGTCGTTTATCTGCATAACATCGTACATAGGCCTAAAACTGATGAACCCAGCTTGTATATATATGGCAAGGTCCAGAGCAAGTCGGAAAGTGTATACATGGAACCAGACAGTTATGGTCAAGTTTCCCCCCAAAAAAAGTAACTTTAACAAGTTATAACTTACTTCTGCTTAAAAGGGAACTATAAGTTGATTTTTAAGCAGGAAAAAAAGGAAAAAGGGAACTGAGACGTTCCTCAAATGAAACTTAGTTCTTATTTATTAAGCAGTCAAAAGGAACTTATGTTAGCCCAAGATTGGAACCAGATGGCATGGATGCAAATCCCACACAGTATATGAGATCTCAAGTATATATAGGGCAAAGCTTCTGCTCTGGACTCGTAGTCACCTACCAAATGCAAAACCCCAAATTACAGTGCATCATTATACGGTTACACCACGTAAGTGTAATATATCATCCGTGATTATACATAGCACAACCTCTCTCCTTCACAACACAATAATTAGCCTCCTCGTCTGGCTGCCAAAGAGTTGTGCAAAATAACAATGTCTGCTGCATATGCAATGCAATCGGCGAGAGCAAGCTGCAAGGCGAGGATCTTTGTTAAAATATCCTTCGCCATTCACCACCAACCGTCTAGAATAGCATATCATTATAAACTACTAGGAAAACGCTTAAGTCCCGCCGCGTTGTTGGATGAGCGTAATTGGTGCATTGAGCTGCCATGTGTTATGCGAATTTTCTGTTGTTCTGTGGAAAAATCATTACTAAGTTGAATTTTTTTTTAATTTAATTAAATTAAATTAAATTAAATTAAAGATTTACTTTTATTAATTTATTTATGAATCGTAATTGTTAAAAAAAATCGTAAAATTGCGATTTTTATAAGAAATAATTTCTTGATTGCGCTCAAATTTAACACTAATATATAAATTCATAAAATTAAGGTTCTGCGAAAAAATCATTACAATCGGATAAAGCATGTAGGTGTTATAAGTCAAAGAATTGTTTAAAAAAAGAAAAAACCCGTAAAATTTCGATTTTTATGATAAATATTTTTTCAATTGCGCTAAAATTTCACAAGAATATCTAAATTCATAAAATAAAGGTTCTGTGCAAAAATCATTAAAATCGGATAAAGCATGTAGGTGTTATAAGTCAAAGAAATTTTAAAAAAATCGAAAAAAAATCGTAAAATTGCGATTTTCATGAGAAATAATTTTCCGATTGCGCTCAAAACGTGGCAGTTCTAAGTTCAGAGATTTCGAAGGCCTCCATAAAATTTCATCTCAATCGGAGTATCGGTTTAGCCGGAATCGTGCGGACAAACAGACAAAAATACAAAAAAAAAAAAAAAAAACATTCCGGATTTTTTTTCTCCAGTGTAGTAGAATGGAATCTTCGCTTCGCTCGCTACGCTCGCTGCGCTCATCCAATTATTCGGTGACGAAACATTTGGTGTGCCCGCTCAATGCCATGGACAGCCGGGCCTCCTTATTTTAGGTTTTAGGTATTTCAGTTCGTTCCAAGGTTTTCCAGATTGAAACACGTAATTTTCCTGGTCGCAAATTTATCCAACTGGTAAAATAAGATAACTGATTATGCCCCACACCGTTATGACTGGCAGCGATGGTACATTGTAAACTTGACCCAGGAAAATTTGTCAAGTTTTAGATAAATTTTAGAAAAATTAGGAAATTCTAGAAATATAAACAATTTCACTGACTTTTCCGATTGAAAAATTCCCTATTGAAATACTACTTTTATTCAATCAAGGACTTCCTACCCCACATGGGTATCTACTATCTGGCAATTCACCTGCATCAACCACACATAGTTACTTTTCCTCTGTATGTTTTATACATATTTTGGCCAAACCATTTTAACCAAGCCGTTTTCAAATCGGGTTTTAGTCAAACTACCATTACGTACGTAACGTTTGAAGGTTTATTTATTTAATTTGTTTATTTAACGTCTATCATATTCAATTAAAAAACTGATTTACAAAGGAGGCATGCAAGTCTCCATATTTATCATATGTAGGCCTACATGCTTTGTAGGCATGCATTTGTTGCAAAATGATGAAATCCATAAATTTCCTTACAAACCAAAAATAATAAAAATAACATAGCACATTTATTTCAAATTAAATGTAATACACGTAATTACTGTATTGTTTTATTGGAGTCCACCACCAACAGAGCAAGCTCCACAAGTGCGGTGTAGGCAATGAACTAGAATTAAATAAATACTATGCCTATCAAAATACATTACAGTACAGTATATCAAAAAACATTTAAAAAATCTAAATAGGTCTACATAGGTGCACAAAAGAACATAATACTATACATTATTAAATTGAAATTATTTGGACATAACTGTTCTTAAAATAAATATTTTATTTGTAATATTTCGACACTTGTCACCAGATCTACAGTCCGATTTACTGGTATAAGACACACTAGAGGGTCAAGATCAATGGCTCCACTCATACACCTCTTGAAACTTGTTTAAAGAGTTTACGACCCTGAAATAGCATTCAAAATAGACAATGATTTCATAATCACTGCAATATTTTTGGTGAACTCAGAACTATGCAAACTCTCGATGTGACAAGATCGCTACACTGGTCATCCTTCCGACGACGTAGAGAGAGGCTCGTTCTTCTGCGAGAGAGAGAGAGAGAGAGAGCAAACGGTGTGTGTGCAAGTGAGACGAGATTACGTGCCTACCCGGTGACCACAAGCAGTGAAACTCGGTGACTCGGAACGTTCGCGGTGGGTGTTACAAGTTAGTTTGCAGTGCCAACGTTTGACTTTTTTTGTAGTGCTGTAATCAAAAAAGTAGCGGAAATATCACGCTACTTTTCACGCAAAGGCTACAAAACTTTTAAATTGCTACCGTAACAATTAGCTTTGTAAATAAAATAGTGCACCGGTTCCGCTCAAAAAGATAAAAAGTAGCGAGCTGCAAGCAGTGCGCTTCTCCTCAAGACTGCATGTAACTCCCCTTCAGTGCAGGCATGATGCATGATATTGATTGATTATTGATTACATGTTGGATGGCCTAGTAAGACAAAAATGTGGACATATGAAAAGGGAATAAGGAAGACAATGATTTTTCTTCAATAATTTATTTGACAATCATTTTATATTATGTAATGAGAGAAGATTATCTATTGTACATTTTATTCATACAACAAAACAAAAGTATTAAATGACAGAAAAAATAAATTACTAGTATCAAATCAATCCTCCTACCAGTACCAGAGATACTCCATCCATACCATAATAC
This sequence comes from Sweltsa coloradensis, assembly GCA_024449915.1. Taxonomy (NCBI): domain Eukaryota; kingdom Metazoa; phylum Arthropoda; class Insecta; order Plecoptera; family Chloroperlidae; genus Sweltsa; species Sweltsa coloradensis. The sequence goes on along the minus strand of JAMZAV010003195.1, from coordinate 19,590 downwards.
TTTCCAAACCTGAAGGTACGTGTGTCAAACAAGACCAATGGCAATACTTCATAGATCCTGTCATTGCACGATGTAAACAATTTGTTCACCGAGATTAAGCGACTTTGAGCCATTGGTAGAGTAATTGATGCACTTCTTTTCAAAGTCAAGATGGAAGATTGTTTCTGGATCAATTCTTACTTTCCCAAGAGTAGGTTTTTCCAACAACGGTATTTTTCGAGGGCCAAGTACTGGGTCTTCAAATCTCCATAACTGTACACTACCAGCATCTGAAACACAGATAGTTATAGAAAGTATCAGTATCACCAATTCTTAGGAATTGGCATAGGTGCATTCCTATTTAATAATTATAATTAATAATAATAGTAATACATTTGGGCTTTGGAAAAATTGGAGGCAGTTAGAATAGCCCCTCCATTAAGATGGATGGATGAGCTCAAACTAACTTATTTTACAATGTTAAATGTCTGAAAAAAATTTCACATACATTTTTGGTCACTTTTTGACCTCCAATTTTCACCCCAAAAGTTTGAAAGTTTGGGAGGTTGTTCACAAAGGATATGCACATGGCACGATCAGATAACATTTTCCCATTCCAAATACTAATTGTCTTAAAACATCAGCTTTAAAAATTACAACAAAAAACCTATTTGGAGGCTTATTTAGGTACCGGTAATTTTCTAAAACTACCACACAATATTTTTGAAAATTTGGTCTGTTCCTAATTTTGATCTTGACATAAGCCTACAGGTGCAAACCACAACCCCATAAAACATTCAAAGTGATCCAAAGTCCAAACCAAATAGTACTTGCATTCCACTTTCAAGATTACATAGTTTGCTCGAACTCATCTCCAAGCTTAATAACTGAAGATGAGTATTTTTGAAGACCAAAATACACCTTGTATTTTAGGAGAGCCACACATCCTTATTTTGTAGTAAAATTAAGTGAGGTTTAATTGTATATTGGTAGGGACATGAAATTTTCGCGACGCGTGTTTTTACGAAATTCTACAAATATTGAAATAATGCATTTTTTTCAATACAGTGTGTTTAATGGCAGTTTGGGCTATTAGATAACGTTCGCGACTTTTCGCGATTTTTACCATTTTAACCGTTTTCCGCGATTTTTAATGATTATTCTCGTTATTCACGAATTTTCCGCGATTTTACAACTTTTTGCGATGTTTTCCAATTTTTAGTGTTAAAATCGCTAAAAGTGCAAAATTATTTGAAAATCCCGCTAGATTTCGAGTTTCGATCATAATCAAGATGGCTGACTGTGCAATCGATTATTTCGCCCAAAAGTTCGACTAATCGTTTTTTTCGTTCGATAGTCGTTCATACCAGCTGATTGTGATGCTTTGTGGCCTAAAATTATTGTTGTCATCCTGTGATGGACTGCAGATAAAATGCCGAAAATAACCGATGTTTTATCTCGCGCGCGTGTAAATAAAGATAAATACATGTTATTTGTTTGATTTCAATAGACCTACACATTGTTTCTTGCATAAGATGTGTTTTTCAGCACAACAAAAGAGTTGACAGGCTGCCTGGGACTACCTAACCTCAAATTCGCGATGTCTGAGGCACTGAGTTAAAGCTGTTAACATTCAGTTAACTGTAAGAACATCGTTGATTTGTCTAAATTTTGAGAACAAGTGCCCTAAACATAGCCCTAAGCAATTCAAATACGACTGGACCCTAGACCTAGGCTGGACCTAGGCCTAGGCCTAGTATGGAGCAGGTTTAGGGCCTAGGCCTAGGGCCATCTTCAGGAAACAACACAGGATTGGACTTTTATGATCCCACGGTTGCATCTAGGCCTAAGCTAGGCATAGTCGACTTATGTCTGCAAAAAAATGCACAGAAGAAATTTAACACTGAGATAATATTTTAGAACCTTTGCCCCAACCAAGGCCTAGGCCTACACATCTCAAGCCCCTAGCCTAGGCCTAGCCTACCTTACACTTCAATTTTGTATGAGATTCGTTGGTATGTAGGCCTAGTACGTAGTTCATTTCCTAGGCCTAGGCCTAGGCCTACATCACGAAATCAGGGTCTAGTCTAGATTTTTAACTGGGGACAGTAGCTTAGGCCTAGGCAGTTCTGTTAGTGCTAGCTATTTTGCCGTAGGCCTAGGCCTAGCTAAGTCTAGATTAGGCTAGTGTCTTCCACTACATTCTTGTTAAATATAAATTATAACAATATGCATGAATGACACACGGTGACATGCAAATTATCAAATTTATTCACCGCTTTTATTTACCGCTTTTTGTCGAGTTTTGATTTTAACACCGACTTTTTGCACCGCTTTTTAATAATTTTTGTACCGCTTTTTGGTGGTTTTATTTACCATAAATGTATGTCCCTACATATTGGACAAAGTTGTCAAGGACCTACCCTTGATAACCTTGTTAGCCTTGGCAAGTCGTGCTGCCAACTTGGCAACCGTGTCTCCCTCTCCCACATTTATAACTTGCGTGAATAGTCCCCTCTCTGGTTGTGGGTTGACGGCTTGTAGAGGCAGAGACGGGGGCACCATCAGGGTCATGCAGGGGTGACCAGGACAACAATCCTCTCGGTCCGGGGCCTCGTCGGAGTACTTTACAGTAACCTCTTCAAGCTGGAATGAAAGGAGGAAGGGAAATTTTAAATGTATCATATATTAATAATTTTAATTAGGGGTGGACCGATACCGATACCGATATTGAGAATCGGCCGATACCTGTGGTATCGGTAGAATCGGTATCGGAACATTTTGCCGATACCAAATCCGATACTATCTCGTCAATTTACGTACGTACGTACGTACGTAGTGTTGAAGTCTACCGTTAGATTGAGCTACTTGCCGCGAGCGCGGTGCGCCGAGTCTCCGATAGAGTGCGTTGCTATTCTATCGACTTGCACCTTCGACTTCGAGTTCGATCTATCAAAGTCGCTGTTTCCGCGCTCGCATCATCGCATCTTTTGACGGATGACGTGTTTGTGACTGTTGTTTGTTTTACTTTTGATGAATTCGTAACAAGAAATTAAAGAGTTATGTCGGTAAAAAAGCGGAGCGAAGTTTGGAAGTACTTTAAAGAAAATGCAAGCAACCCGCAACGTGCTCTTTGTATGTTGTGCAAGCAATACGTCTCGCGAGGCGGTAACAACGCCAAGAGCTTCACCACTAGCAATATGCAAAAGTATATTGCTCGATACCATTCAAGCATTCTAATTGAGCCCACGCCTTGCCCATCTGACGAGGTTGGCCCAGCTACGCCTAGAAAAAAATCGCGTACGGCTATACCAGACTCGGATAACGAGAATGAAAGGGAAGACGATTGTTTGCCTCTAGATTCACTTGGGATAGGCCTACTACAAACGCCAAGGCGTTCTCTAAGCCCTCAGCCTTCAACTTCTGCTTCTGCTTCTTCTGGATTTACAGGTAGGGCCTAGGCCCTAGCCCTGTGCATTACGTAAAATAGCCTACACAAATTCTAGGCCTAGCCTTCATAGAGATTTATTTAATTATATTGTGAAGTTGTGGACCTAGGGTAGGCCTAGATTAAAACTTAAGTTTGCCTAGGACTAAGGCCCTGGGACAAGGCCTAGACCCTACATCTAGGACTAAAATCAAATAATTTAATTAAATAATGCATCATGCTATTGATCTTCATTAGGGCTAGGCTAGGCCTAGTTCCTTATTCCTTCGTTTTACTTTTGTAAGTTGTGTGGGTGGTGTAGTCCCTACGCATGTAGGCAAAGTGTATGCCTAGTTCTAAATAAAACAGGAAAGTGATAACATTTTAATTTGTGTTAATTTTTTTTATTCTTTATTGTTTGTTTGTTGTAGTTTTTACTTTTTAGAAAGTAGGCCTAGTCAAATGGGGCCTACTGCATAAAGTGGTATTGGTATCGGTAAACAAATAAACGGTATCGGTATCGGCAAATTATGGTATCGGTCCACCCCTAATTTTAATCAATTTGAATAAAATTTAAGAATAACACCAAATAATATAAAATTTGATAATTTTTGATAAACATTATTCGATATTATCGGTCGATAATGCAGTCACATTCAATTATGGAAATTTTTATATTATTGTTGTGCATCCCTAGTTCAACTCGCACACCCATGATGTATAATATTATGGAGAATTGAGATACAGGTTGTTTCTACAGAAGGGATTATGATTCACACCAATTCTTTAGAATTAATATAACTAATTATTTTGACTGACATTGACATAGTACTTACATCAAGGGTATTTTCAAGATACACCTTATTTTTCACAAGGACATCCAGCTCATCGAAGTCAAGTGTAAGATTAAGAGCTTCGACGCCAATGCTGTCCATCTTCTCTCTTGTTGCTTGGACAAATGGCATCACTCGCTTCATGTATTTCTTCAAGTCTTCTTTACTGCCGAGTTCTGAAGATATCTTCTTGTTGTCAGGTAGTGATCCATTTTTCTGAATAACAATACAAATTCGAGTACTGGTAAAATTAAAGATATGTTTAATTGTCAACAAAACAAAATACTGCAAGTTCACATTTTAGCAGGGGAACACATACATATATACATCTAACTTTTGGGCATATTATTACCACAAGTACAGTACGTAGGCCCTACTGGTATGCATGAATTTATGTAGGTAGTCCTAGGCCTACGTTTTAAAATACCAAGTTAAAAAATGGGGCAGTCAAAATGCAGTATGTAGTATTTAATTTAACATGTTACGTATATTTAAAATTGGACTAACAAAGTAATAAATAAGGGTTTGGTCAGAACTCCATGGTCATCACATAGTAGCTATCTGTAATGGCCATGTGTTGATACATAGCCTACATCAATGTGATATGTATAGATTTTTCAATCACCTACCAAAACAACTTACATAGATTGCCTAATTACTACTGGCCAAGAATTAGTTTCATGTTGAGAGGTTTTCTAAAAAGTTAACATTAGCTACAATGAATGCACAACTTACATCTAGAAGTTGTTTCATCGTGGTCAACACCGTACACTGCCAAGGAGGGAAAGTCTTAGCTACCCAGATGATAGCGTGCGTTGCCCGTTGCGGAGTGACTGTGGCAGTTTCACCCTTCTTTGGTTTCTTGGGTAGCATCGAGTTTTTCAGGTAGATACGGAAAGAGTGGGCAGCTTCCATTAGATAACTAGAAGACTTCATCAAGATGTCGTTCACCAAACCAGCCTCGGGCCACGAGGCTCGCACAATACTGCCTTTCTGTAAACATTCACATGAAGAATGATTGTAAAAGAATAATTATGGAATTGAAAATTCTAGGTAGGTGACCAAGAGGCAGACCACGATCACAATGGCTAGATAGTGTGTGGAAAGATGTGGAACAGTGAGGAGCCTGAGAATGAAATGTGGTACTAGAAAGGGAGAGGAGAGAAGATGGAGAAGCCAGTCATTAATGACGACCCAACGCAGAGTGGGATGTGGCAACAGATTATTATGATAAATCAATGATGATGAATCATTGATGATGTAGATTCCTGGGTAATCATGATAACATAGTTAAAATAGTTAAAAAGTCAACTCATCTATTTGTGTCTGTGCGACCTACTGAACGTTTTTTAAGGTAAGCTGTCGTTCTTCTGTACCTTTCCCCCCCACTGGAACATGTTTATTCATGTTCCCAGTTTAAGTAAAATGCAAAAAAAATTCAGACAATCAAAGTGGGTTTAGGAAAAACAAATCAACATGTACCACAATAAATAGGTTTCTGGTAAAACTTGTAAATGCTCTAGAAGAAAAAGATCACACCATAGGAGTTTTTTACGACTTATCCAAAGCTTTTGATTGTATTGATCATGAAATTCTTCTAGACAAACTTCATTATTACGGTATTCGGGGAGTAGCGTTAGAAATGATAAAATCATATTTGAGTAATAGATACCAATATGTAGAATTAATAACATACGACACAAAGGGTAATGAAACAAAAACAATATCTCAGAGACTACTAAACACATGCGGTGTTCCTCAAGGATCCATAGTAGGTCCACTTTTCTTCAATATTTTTATTAACGATCTTCCTTTTTGTATAGATGACATTGAACTTTTTGCAGACGACGCTTCCTCTATAATTCATGCACCATCAAGGGGTGAATTAATATTAAAAGCAACAGAAAGAACAACTACATGCATAAATTGGTTTTTGAGTAATAAATTAATCTCAAATTCCTCAAAAACTAAATTAATTAACTTTAGTTCTACACAAAAATCAAGATCCTTAGAACAAATTCATGAACTATCAATAAAATTAAATGGCAATGTTACCCACACAATCTCTAGGGTACAGGACATCGAATTCCTAGGGATTTTCATGGATGAATCCTTAACATGGAATAAACATATAACTGTTCTAGTAGGAAAATTAAATTCAGCCTGCTATTCAATTAGATTAATTAGAAACTCAACAAATGTAAGTACAGCAAAACTAGTTTATTTTGCACTCTTTGAAAGCCTGTTAAGATATGGGACTGAGTTCTGGGGTCATTCTGCGTACAGCACGACAAAGTGTTTAAAATTCAAAAAAGGGCTATTAGAATAATAATTATAGCAAAGGCGCACTCCAGAACTCACTCTCAACCTTTATTTCAACAATTTAAGATTCTTACCTTATACTGTGAATACATTCTTAAATCAGTTCAAATCGTTAAACAAAACTTTCATATGCTAGAAAAAAATCATGAAACTCACTCATACCAAACACAACAATATAACGACCTTCATGTACAACAACACAGTAGTAAACTAGCCCAACTTAATTCTAACTATATGAAAATTAAGTTATTTAATAAACTACCAAAAGAAATAAAAATAATTACATCTATTGATAATTTCAAACTTAAAGTAAAAAATTTCTTATTAGAAAAAGCTTATTATTCTTTAAATGATTATTTAATTGATAATATCAAATAGAACAAAATATCAAATTCTAAATGTTCAATCATAAAAATTTCCAAATTTATTAATGAACAAACAATGTATAAAGATAGTAGGACTGTATTTATATTTTATTGTATTTAAAATGTGTAATTTTGTTATAATTAATTAATTATTATTATAAGGCCTATTATTTATTTTTCAATATTAGGCTTTATTTGTATCGTTTGTAGTCTTTAATGTAGTATTGTGTAGTTTTGCCCATTAAGTATGGTTTTGTACTCCGCAGTACTGTACTCCGCAGTACTCCGCAAAACGCAGTCTAATTTAATATCTGTTTCCATGTATTAATCTATGGCTATAATAAAGAACATGAACATGAACATGAACAATTAAGGTTGGGAAATATAGTAATACATATGACCATTTCAATTTTGAATTAGTATCTAGGAATACAATACTCCAGTGGATGAAATGTTTTACTATATGGAATTCTATCAAGAAATTATAATTATGATCCCCTGGCAAACGAGAGATCCGTTTTTAATTCACAGTCGGAATTAGATTTTTTATTTCTTTAATTTCCATCGATGGATGAGCATGAAGCTAAAAATGATTGACTGTAATAAACTATATCTATAGTATTTCATGTTTTACAGAATCTACTCACATTTTTATTCCCCGCCTAACTATCCTCACTGTACACGACTACCCACATAAAATCTCTTACCTTGCCTATTAGTTCCCAAACATGTTCAGCCACATGGGGACAGATTGGCGCCATCAAGAGAGCTTGTATCTCGATGTATTTCTGTACCAGGTCCCAATGCATTCCTTCCACGAGACACAGCTCTCTGTACTTATCTCTGGCTGCCTGCAGCTCAAAGAAACCGGTCTTCAAACCCTCCTTAAATAACATTTTACTGTAATTCGCATCCGTTTCAATGATTTTCATGTTAATCTCGCTGAGGAAAACTTGATCGTTGAAAGTGTCGACCGAGCCCGTTCGGAAACTGGCTTTTGAAGCCATGGTTTCCTTCACCCACTCGATGAAAGTGTAAAGACGGAGGATTCCTGCATCGGCCGTTGATTCAACGAAGTTTGCGTCTTCTATAGAATCCCCTGAATCTGCTAGACAGAGTCGCATGCCATCGGCACTGAACTTCTTTACAGCTTCGGTGAGAGTCAAAAAGTTGCCATCAGATTTAGACATCTGAAAGTGAAGTAGTACCAATAAAAACAACAATAATAATAACAATAGAAGTATGTAACAGTAATTGCTGCCCCTCATATTGAAAAATGAAAACGAAAGCAAAAATATTTTTGATCAGAACTGACCTGATTTGGTGATGCCCAAGATCAATGGTAGAAACACCCATTTACCCACCTAAATTTTGTTGAAACGGAGTGTAGTGAATAATATATACATATATGATGTTGGTATCATAGACAAAAATTAAAAAAGTGCCCCCACCGGGGATTGAACCCGGGACCTTTGCTGTCCGGGCCCTGCCTTTACCAACTGAGCTATGAAGGCCCCAGATTAAATTCAGTCTATTTCTTAATTATTTTATATATATAATTGAATGTGTAATTCTAATTTTATGCAATAAGTAATCGGTTAATCAATAATCATTTTCACAATTAAACGGTTGGGCATCATATTTTAAAACTAGTTAAAAAATGGTCATTGGTAATTTTTGGATGAGCGAAGCAAAGACTTCAATTTCACTGACCCCCCCAAAAAATTTTGCTCGGGTGTTTTTTTGCTTGTTTTTTCTTTTTTTGTTTGTTTTTCTGTCCGTTTGTTCGCTCTCTACCGGGCAAACGGCATATGCGATCTTGATGAAAATTTGAGGGGACTTTCGAAATCTCTGAACTTAGAGGTGTATTGTTTTTGGGTACAATCGAAGAAATATTTCTCATGAATATCGTACTTTTACGATTTTATTTTATTTTTTGTGTGATATTTTAGTGCCATTTGGGCCATTTCTGACCAAACGGGTGGGGCTACAACGTTCATATTATACATGGACATTAAGGTTATGGTGATGTAGTACCTTTTGAAAGAAAAAGTTGAAAAAGTTAGCCGGAATCCATAGAAATAAAGCTTTTAATATAAGTTTTTTACAGTAAATAATAATTGACAAGTAACTATAGAAACTTGACAACAATCACCTACAATGCGTTCATAAAGCGATCTTCGGGCCTACAGATATTTGACATTCTAATTACCCTAGCAATATTAGTACTTTATAATCTAATTTAACAAAAATGATTTTGCAAATGGAACTTGAAGAAGTAAAGAGATCCCACGCATACTAAAATTTTTAATAAAAAGCTCATCCATCAACGCGATGGGACTTTAGCGTTTTCCTAGTCATAATGAAAAAGTATTTCACAAAAATAATAATTAACAGAAAAATAGCTGGGATCATTCATTGCCTGAGTACGTAGATACTCCAATACATACCTAGCACTACAACAAATGTTAGGAATGGCTTACTTTGGAAGAATTCAACATCAGATGTCCATTTGCTCGGATACCTTTGGGCCACTTTCCCTCATCTTCAGGCCACATAGCGCAGTGGTTATAAATGAAGAAAGTCAGGTGGTTTTGAATTAGATCCTTTCCAGAGCATCGCAGGTCCACCGGATACCAATATTCAAACTCCTGTTTCATTTTATCCAAATGTGCTTTCTTAATGGTTGTTGTAGGCGGGAACTTGGCATTCCTGAAGAATACATAATCCCAGACTTCTGGCACCATTTGCTCTGGTTTTATGCCAAATGCATTACCCTTCTCTCCCTTGAAAGTGCCTTCAAGGAGGAAATGTGCTATTGTGTAGAATGCCATGTAGATCGTAGAATCTGACAGTGATTCAATCAACCATTGCTCATCCCAAGGTAGTTTCGTTCCTATGGGAAATAAGAGTAGGGCCTAGATGAGTAATGGAATGGAATGACTAATAACAATCAACTGTCATAGTGTCACAAGTGGATCACTACATAGTGTTTTTCCTACTATTTGTTAGCGCTGGTTACGAGTGTAATTTGAGCAGGCCTAGCCGCACCTGAACGTGTGCAGCTACACTATGTATGTAGTTAGTGTAGTACGTAGTAATCAACAGTCAACTCTTAACAAACCAAATGAAGAAAGTTATGCACTTGCTTGACGGTAATTCAATACTGGCTATTTGTCAGTTTGAACATGAATGCCGGTTTAGGTAGGTAGGTATACATACAAAAGCATTTAGTTGAAAGAGGGGTGGGGTTGTTAGATCATAAACCACAATTGTAGCACTACAGGTTCTTTGGGGGGTGGAGGAGGAGGGTGGGTTACAGGTAGCATTTATTTTATTACCATTTGGCCATTATATCAGGTAATTAGCTTGCTGACAGGTATGCACGTTAGGGTGGGCCGAAAAACAACATTTTTTTTTTTTAAAGTCGTAATACCGCGGAAAAGTTGCGAATTGTGGAGACTAAAAAATGAAAAAAAAAATTTTTGAAAATCGGTTTATATCTTCCGGTCGCGCATGTGCTCTAAACTTTTCCAAAATTTTGAAAAATTCACATTTTTACGATAATTTTTAATATTTTTAACATAGAAGAAAATTTAAAATATGAAAAATTCGAGCTTTGACATTCGGGAAGAGGCTAATTTAAAAATGTTAAAAATTATCGTAAAAATGTGAATTTTTCAAAATTTTGGAAAAGTTTAGAGCACATGCGCGACCGGAAGATATAAACCGATTTTTTTTATTTTTTTACCCTTTTTAGTCTTCCCAATTCGCAACTTTTCCGCGGTATTACAAAAAAAAAAAAAAAAATCAAAATTTTCCAAATTTTGGAAAACTTTAGAGCACATGCGCGACCGGAAGATATGAACCGATTTTTAAATTTTTTTAAAAATTTTTTAGTCTCCACAATTCGCAACTTTTCCGCGGTATTACGACTTTAAAAAAAAAAAAATGTTGTTTTTCGGCCCACCCTAATGCACGTACTACGCATACAACAAATATTTGCTGGTCAAGCTAGTACCGTAAGATATTTATAGCAATCCAATAAGCTTAAGCATCGCAATTGACAACTCGAACTCATGTTAATATTCTCAAGTGTGCAGTGCAGAGTGTAGACTCGAGACTTGCATTTGCCTGCGATTTGAATTTATTGTGTTCTGTCGTGGTTCATCCTTCTGGACTGTTTGGTGATGACTGATGATTGTTCGTGTTGTATTGGCATGAAGGGTTTTTTTAGAGCGGGAAATTCAATGATTTGTTTTAGGCCCTGGTTACTGATGATCGAGATTCTATCCAATATTGATTAATGATTATCGATCGATATCAAATAATTAGCATTGGACTGCATCCCCAATTATAATCATCAAATGGGTAGAAAATTAGGCCTAGTTTGAACAATGTAATATTTGGATGAGCGAAGCAAAGACTTCAATTTCACTGACCCCCCAAAAATTTAGCTCGGTTGTTTTTTTGTGTGTTTTTTTGTTTGTTTTTTTTTGTTTTTTTGTCTGTTTGTTCGCACGATTCCGGGCAAACGGCATATGCGATCTTGATGAAAATTGAAGGGGACCTTCGAAATCTCTGAACTTAGACGTGCCACGTTTTTGGGTACAATCGAAGAAATATTTCTCATGAATATCGCACTTTTACGATTTTTTTTCGATATTTAGTGCGATATTTTCGTGACATTTGGGTCGATTCTGACCAAACGGGTGGGGCTACAAAGTTCATATTTACATGGACATTAAGGTTATGGTGATATAGTACCTTGTGAAAAAAAAAGTTGAAAAGGTTAACCAGAATCTATAGAATAAACGTACTTTTACGATTTTTTTCGATTTTAGTGTTGATATTTTCGTGACATTTGGCCGATTCTGACCGAACGGGTGGGGCTACAACGTTCATATTTCACATGGACATTAAGGTTATGGTGATGTAGTACCTTTTAAAGAAAAAGTTGAAAAGTTAGCCAGAATCCATAGAAATAAAGCTTTAAATATAAGTTTTTTACGGTAAATAATACCAATTGACAAGAAACAATAGAAACTTGACAACAATCACCTACAATGCGTAGGCAACAAAACAAAGCACTTGCAAAAGTAAAGATATCCCACGCAAACTAAAAACTTTAAAAAGCTCATCCATCAACGCGGCGGGACTTTAGCGTTTTCCTAGTATTAGAGATAGGTGTATAGTATAGCATTTTTAAGTGTCAATTTATAGCGTTTTGTAGCATTTGTACCATCAGTTTTATTTAACATGTCATTGTGCTGCCCTTGTTATGTGGCTGGGCCTCTTTTACTAGTTTGTATCATGACATGATGGAATTTGTTAAAATCGACTTTGCAACACCGAGGGCTTACTGTAGAAAACTAATTGTGAGAAAATAAATGGCACTGTAAAAATCTTCACTAATAAAATTCAATACCCATTTTAACAATGTTGCATTGTGCAGCCAATGTTCTCTTTCCAAACCCAAACAGATTGTCAAAACCTGTACCTACCTGTACCAGCACAGCACAGCATTGAAAAGCTTCTAAAATCTCAATTTCTGTAGCCAAAACTACATTTGTGGGAACCATAACAAATTAACTTCTTTAGGCAATGTCAGGCAGGATATAGGCTAGGCCTAAGTACGGAAAACAAAATAAAAATCTTACCAAGACCATAGGTACGTGAACACGCGTACTCATGAAGCCAATTCAGGCAAGCGGTAAAGTTCTTCTTCACTTCATCATGGTAGGTGTTCATATCTTCCAACGCTTTCTCTGCCTGTTTCTTCCATTCTGCTTCGCCATAATTCAAATACCACTGGTCACAGAGGGAAACTACACATTCGTCACCAGACCGAGATATGATTCGTTTCTCGGGCTCGTAATAAATAACAGCCTCCTTTTTATCGATCAGCTGTTTTTGCAAAGCTTTCTTCACATCTTGAACTTTTTTCCCCTTGAACTCTCCAACAAGCATCACCTACAACCAGAGATTTATACTAACAAAATTGCTCAGTAGGCCCTAAATCATTTTTTTAAATTGTTGAGACAAACCTTATGTTGATAAGATAGAGATAAAAGAAAAACATTTAAGAGTCTGCAATAGCAGTGATTTTTTTCTGGAACTTTTCCTGAAGCCAGTTTTTATCAGATTGTTACCAGCCTTTGCACATATGTTATATGGTCGTGTATATAAGCTACAGTCTTTGATAGAAGCACATTTATTTTAACCATCACAAAAAAGTTGAAATAAATAAAAGAGGATTTTTAGGATTTTGGATTTTTGTAAAATCATCAAAATTGGTAAATTTTGTAATTTAAATTGTACATAATAATGTGCAATAATGTTTAGTAATCTTTCAATATAGAAGAGTGACCATATCCTTGCTTGATAATTACGCAAAATTGCATATCCATCAGATGACAACTGAAAGCAGGAAAAGTTCCCAAAAAAGTTTCAAATAGGTATAGGTTCGCAAAATTACGATTTTCGGAAGTGTTTCCGACAACCAAATAGCAGACGGAATCGAAAGATTCGTTGAGTTTAAGTTTGAGTTTGCGTAAGGTAAAATACAGCTTGGGAAACAGTATAAAAGGGTGGGAAGAAAGAAAAATTCAACAACAACTTGTGGAAAGAACCGAGGAAAAAGAAAGTGAAGAAGAGGAGAAAGGGAAAGAATAAAAGAAGGAGATAATATGGGTGAAGCATCAGCCGACTTCAATAGACCCGAAGGCCCAAGAGTTTGAAGGAATCCTCCTGCCCTCTACTTACTATTACTGTAGGTAGGTTGGCCTACATAATATTAAATGTGCAGTAACATTAAATTAATTGCTGTAATCATAAGCAGGGACAAGTGAAGTGTTTCTACTTTAACAATCTGTAGACCTCTGACCTAGATCTTCTATAAATTAAGCAACTTAACTTAACCAATTGGACCCTATTATTTTGAATTATTTCCTAATTTAAATACTATATATGTGAGAAACATGTAGAGATAGGGTAGGAGACCAACAGCTTACCTGAAGTCAGGCGCGTAGGAAGGGGGGGGGGGGGGAATGGGGGGAATTCCCCCCCCCCCACTTTTTACCGTGACCCCCCCACTTCAGAATCTTAGAAATTCAGTCTCGCCGAAAATACGCACGGAAACAAATTCTGGATAACGAATTTTAAGTGATAAGACTATTAAAAGTGATTTTAATCCATTATACTTACTGATAATGACTTGTTTTGGCACGTCTGCAGTGTATTCTCCACTTCCCTTTCCCTTACCTTATGACCAACAATTTCGACAATCCTATTATTGTTGGACGTGATCAATGATAAGCCTATGCATATTCAATGGTTGTAGCATATTCCAATTTTATTTATAGTTTTATAGTTTTTACTGTACAAAAAATACATTAATGTGGTATTGCATTCAGCCCACGATTTTTTTCTAGAACGCACCAAACACACTCTAAAAACCTAATTTTCAAAATTTTCGCCTGCGGCGCTGTAGTTGGGGGGCGGAGCCCCCCCAAACCCCCGTGCTTGGCAGCAGATTTGTTGTTCCCCCCCCACTCGAAAAGGAGTTCCTACGCGCCTGCCTGAAGTGGAGTAGGCGCACCGTGATAGAAGACATAAACACAAATACTATGTATGCTAATACTATATATAGTAGTATTAGGTAGATAGACCTAGAGTATCTTTGTACCCTTATAAGTAGGTTTGGTTTGGTTTCGTTAGCATCAGTAGAGAAAGCCGGACTTCACATACCAGTACAATATTAGGTTAAGTTAAAAAATTTCAAATCTGTCGCCTCTCATTTAACTTCAGCCAACCGTGTGGCTCACCAGGGGGGGTGAGACTCGACGCTAAATCCGCGCGGGACGTGGTTTGGTATATTTCCATTCTGTATTCCGACAATCGGCAGACTCAACGAATCTTTCGATTCCGTCTGCTATTTGGTTGTCGGAAACACTTCCGACAATCGTAAATTTGCGAACAACAAAATCCTCCATTTTTATTTCGATAACATAGCATCATATTTTGCTTAAATACCGGAATATTTCTTGATTTGTTGGTCTACGGTACACTAATTTGGTACTTTAATTATAAGTTGTTTATTGTTGCACAATATTTTGTTTTCATTATTATTTACTTATAAAATAGTAATTAACAATTATACCTTAAATTTGACGTTGTTCGCGTTCTCAAGATATGATAAAACACGGCTGCAAAAAAACTCAATGCCTTATAAATATGCAGCTGGCTGGTTTCTTCTACATTTAAGCTTGCCGGTGGACACAGATAATTTTGTAACGAAGCTTCCGATTGGCTTAACATTGGTAAAATCCTTGCCACAGACGCAAGTCACGGGTTGATTCCGACAATCGGAAACGTAACTTGAGTCTACCAAATGTCGGAATTGTTTCTTTATGGACGGAATCAGATTATTCAAAACCACGCGGCCATGAGTCCAGTCGAGTCTCACCCCCCATCATTTAGCTCGGGAGGTGAAGCCTGTTAGGCTGTCCACCCCTGATTCACTCATAACCTGATTCCAAGACAGAGAAATGTATCGTGATTCGTGAGCTTGTATACTATTACATTAGGCTTACACCATTTAATTGTAATATTATCATACATCAAAAACTAAAAACCCTTCCAAGTTAATTGTCCGGGAGGTTTCATACAATAATAACAAGCTAGAATATAGATTGAGTTAGATTGGAACATCATTTTAAAATAGCATAATATGCAGTATTCAAATAACAAAATATGTTTTAAGAAGAAGCTAGAGTTTAGGGTAAGGATCTAGAGGAAAACAACAGAAAACATTGTACACTAAATATTGTGTAATCAAATTACCCCGTCATAGAATCCCTTGAGATAAACCATTTCCTTGGCCTCCAGCAACTTGTCTCGATCATTCTGGCTCTGGATCTTTAGTTTGTCATAAACAGCGACAGCGCTGAGCGTACCAAACTCGGGAACGTCAATGATTGGAACGGGTTCAAATGGAAGAACCATGTGGTCTAAGATGCCATATTTTTCACGGAAGGGTTGCTTCTTTTTTAAATCCACTAGAGCAGCATAATCGTCTGGCGAGTCGGATGGCACACTTGTTACGATGCCAGTGCCTACAAAAACAAGTAAAAGTAAGTTTCAACTGGGCTTGTACGTATTTGAATGAGAGATTATCGAACTAGGAACATAAATAAACGTGTTCCAGTGAGAGGAAAGGTACAAAAGGACGACAGCTTACCTTAAAAAACGTTAGGTAGGTCGAATGGACACAAATAGATGAGAAGAAGGGTAGTGCTACACAAGGCCCAATCTAGATAGTGCCTGTAATAATATTATCAACTAAATAAGTAGGAATTTAATTATTTAAATGCGTTGGTTAAATTTGCCATGTTTGGTTGAAAGATTTCAGAGGATTTTGTTAGCAACACTTTAATTGGGGATGTCAATGCCCAGAAATATATGCAGTACGTAAGTAATCAATACATTATCAATATTTGAGACCATGCAAAATTTTCAACATCAAAAACAATTGCTACGGATACAACTGGTTTCGAAAAAGAACTAATCAACGGCCGTATACATACATGAGTTCACTGGTTTGAAAACAATTTTAAAGCTAAACTTATGAAGAACTGTTTTAGAACGATTGAAATTTCTACCTGTCCCAAACATAAGTGTGGTATACACACATGAAGCATTATACACAGAATATGGGTTTTGACTTGAACCGATCCAAACATAGTTTCGAAGCGTATACACGAGGTTTTCAAAAAGCGTTTTGAAATCGATTTCAAAATAGCATGTATGTATACCCGGGGACATAATTAAATAAGGGGTCTGGAAGTTACCTACTGTTATCGACCTCGCTTGTGAATATTCGATTCAATCTGGTGTCTCTATATTCACAGCGCTATCACTCGCTGACGTCATCTAACCAGCCGTGAGAAAACATGGTGGCCCTATTTTACGTAGCATTTGGCCTATTTACACTTTTAAACACTGGGCCCAGGAAGTAGTTAATATTAGAACAAGGTTTGTATACCTACATGAATGGATTCACCAAACATGGCATAACCTTAGCGCAGGCTTATTTCTAGTGAAGAAATCAATTGGGGGTAGTTTTTGAAGTGACATATACATAGGGCAAGCCTTGCCTTATTGCTGGGCTAGCTTTGTGTATTTACTATTTACTATTTAGTGCTAGCTAGCTTGGTGTGACTTTTAAAGGTGCATTTTAGAACAAAACCATTTTTTTTTTTTTTTTAGTGTCAGTGGTGTCAGTAAAAGATTACCCTTGATTTAATTATGTCCCCGGGTGTAGATACTAATTTTTCGTTCGTTCTAGGACGGTAGTCCTAGACAAACATTAAAAACATGTCTCGAAAAGAAGGTTGTTTAGTATATCCCCAAAAACGCATAGCCACACAATGTTTTCATTTCACTCAGGTTTAATGCACATACACAACATGACAACTCAAATATTCTTTGTGTATATCATGTATACCTCATGAATTTTGAAGAAGAGGCTAATAAATCTACATCTCAGCATTTCCACCATAAACGTAACAGTCAATGGCCTACAATATTTGTAGGATATCTACTACTGCATGAATGAACAACTCAGAACAAGATTTGAACGAAAGAATACGTTTTTCTCATGAACTTGCAATAAAGAAGCTGGATAGATTATTCATTTCATTATTATTTATTTATTATTATTTTATTTTCAATATGTAAGGTACATTTTAACAACATTGGCCCTACCCCTACCCATTGTTGGAAGCAAGATAGAGCAAGGCCCCGTAACACTTAGTGCCTTGCCAACCACATCACTCATGACGACACACACACGTCACTACTAACCATCTTTTCAGTTGGGAAAGGAGTCAAAGGACTTGGGCTAAACTCGACATGATGCCAGGTGGCATGAGTCGCATGATGCATGTACAAAGAAAATCCCGACTATATTGGATAACACAACCACACATGATGGCCAAGTAGGCAGATTGTCGGCATACAAAATGACGATGAAGACTAATACAAATTTACCAACAGTGCATTTCCACCTCACCTTTATCCTCCTTAATGGTCAACATCGGAAGTGAGTAGATAATGTCTTTGCCACAGAGCGGAGCCTTCAGGGAGACGCCCAGTATGTCTTGACCAATCAGTTCCATAACTTGGTCAACATTTCCGTCTTTTTTAAAAAAGCCTTGGTATGCCATGTTACGGGCCGCACGCTAGATACAGGAGAGGCAACTTGTGATTTACACGACATGTATACCATACTACACTTACACAAAACATGTTTTCCAACAAGTGATTGTTGCTAGGAATGCCATGAGATTGTAAAATATGGAACCCATTACACATATACCTTATAATTCTAGGTTAATTTCTTTATTACATTATGCAACAACACCATACACCAATTATACGAGTACGTACATACTACATAAGAGCATTTATCCAGAAGCCCTACATGAGATGCTTCTTAAAATGTATGTGTCAAAGTAGGGGTGCAGCCATTACTCGATGGCGGTACTAATTTACAAAGAAGGACAAGATTGTTTTACAGAAATAGCTGAGCCAAGTCTCTTGGGGGCAAAACTTTGTATGATGGATGAATTTATAGTTTCTGACAAACTACCGGTAGGCCTATATCTAAAATTTTACCAACCATCCTACCTTTGTGCAGATTAAAATCTCTCCTGCGGATGTACTGCAAGCGATATATTTCATATCTGGACGAACCCAACAATTTGTTTGGCCATACATGGTTTCTGGACGAAGTGTGGCAGCAACAAGGAAAACCGGACGACCTTTCAGGGAGCTGGAAAAAGTACAAGATTCAAATTCACATACATTGAAGTGTTGTAGCTTGTAGGAAACCAGGATTGCCTATGAGAATTTATAGAGAAACATAAAAGACATTACTGGTAGAAATATGACCATGTAATTAAAATTGTGACACAACCAAGCCACAGTAACAACAAAATAAAATTGCAGGGTGACCTCAGTAACAACAAAATAAAATTGCAAACTGGTTACAACTAAGGGTGACCTTAAGTACGGGTAGTAAAATTCAAAACAGTTGCAGCCCTTGGGTTACCCAAATCCAAATCCTGTATCCAGTGACAAAACAAGGCATTTGATGGACACACTCCCAAATGTGCGGGAGGGGTTAGAGAAAGAAAGAAATTCTATTAGAGTCTACCCACTCAGTCACAGATCTGATTTTCAGTAGGGGACTTTAATTTCAAGCAGACCAAGTCAACCTTGTTGGCGCTGACACTATCGACGAGCAAACAATGACCCAACTTGATGTCAACTTGATGTTTCTCAATTTGGTTAGTAGAGAAACACTCCCTAGGTGTAATTGTTTTTATAATACTACAATTAAGAAATTTAAAAAAAGGCCGCCCCGACCGGGATTTGAACCCGGGTCTGATGGTCTAGTGGTCAAGAAACGCTCGTCTGAATGTGGAGAATCGGGTTCAAATCCCGGTCGGGGCGGACTTTTTTAATTTCTAAATTGTAGTAAATAAAACCAACTTGATGTCATTCAAACACTAGTCTAGTCACAGTTGATTGTAATTTTTTTTGCTTGGAAATCAATTCTAAGTCACATTGATCAATACCAATTTTTTGGAATATATGT
>JAMZAV010003194.1:0-71644 GCA_024449915.1 Sweltsa coloradensis | reverse complement strand
AATTATATTCTATATTAATTTTTGGTAAGATTTTTTGGAAATACTGGTTTCCCGTCAAAAGACAACACGAAAAGTAGTGTGACGTCAGACTGCTGAACGCAGCCTAGCGCAGACCCAAAGGCGCACCGCTATCTAGATATTAATGGTAGATATTCTACCATCCAGTCGGCGGAGGGTCAAACACATCCTCATAGATATCTTAACACCTATAGTAGGCTAGATACGCAGTCTCTAATCCCGCCGCACAGGCGCGAGTGTACCAAATTGAAGCGTCAATCTCACCCATTCAAGATGGCGGTTTGGCGTTTTAATTTTTTAATGCAATAAAGTACTTTACTGGATTGTTTGATATGGTTTTACCTTGTGCAGCATGGTATTGAACAAACAGAAACAATGCAAAGTTATTGCATAAGGGAATTTAGTAATCATTTGGTGTTAAAGTCTAATATGCTCACCTGTCAAACTGGCGGCCATCTTTATAAATATTTTTCGATTAATCGCTCCCATCTAATTAACATGCAAACTCACCCATTCAAGATGGCTTCCAATTGTCCCGGAAGTGGACCGCTGATTGCTAGTCTAGCCAATTATATGGGATGTCTATGCACATCCTAGCATACAGCTGCTGCCGTCACTGCGCCCGCTGTCATTCCTGCTTTCGTTTCTCAATGATCCTTTTGATTGATTTTAAGAGAAATGACGCTTTATAAAAGGTGTAAGGACGTACCAATGTGTTTAAACACCACTCTAGAAACAACAGAGTAAGAATTTATATATGTGCCAAAAAGAACTAAACAGGTGAAAATAATGGTTAAACGCAACAAGACGAGAATATGTCGAGGAGTCGTAGGGCCTAGCCTACCGCTGCAAACTCACTTTACCGTTGTGAATACCACTTTGATGTAAGTAAATGATATTAATTGGTCTACCTACTACTATTTTATTTCGAAGGTTAGTTTCCTATGAGCTTCTATTTACCTCGGGATATTATAAGCCTAGGACCTATACATAACTCATTTTCTCGCGGGGAAATATTCCAAATATGTAGTTAAAATTTTGAATTTGTGACATTCTCCCATGCGAGAAAACGCCTCTTACGTTTAGGCCGTAGGCTTATAATCCCAAGGCAAATTTTGCTGCAAGAATATTTGGCCGGAGCCTACTGAAGCTTGTAGGAAATTCACTTGTGAATTAAAAAGCTAGTAGACCAATTAATTGAACGAGTGAACGCAGCGAACGGAGTGATCTCCATTTAACTTAAACGGATCTCATTCTATTATTCTGCGTGTGTGTACATCGAAAATCAGCCGAATCGCTGAACAGATTGCGCTTAAATCTAAACAGACATCCGGTACAAATTACCTGAGAACTGTTAACAAAATCAGCTAGATCCATTGCGATTTAAACCTAAAAGAAATAAAAATGTGATATTTTTAAATATCAACTGCATTTGTTTAGATTTTTCATATGTAAAAGAGACCACAGCCTGCGATATAAAAACAACTATGAAAGTCGCTCGCTATATCAGTTTTCAATAACGGTGTATTTTCATTTTGTTTTGTTTGAACGAGTGAGCGTAGCGAACGAAGTGATTTCCATTCGACTTAAACGGCCCTAATTGTTTTTCTGCGTGCGTGTGTGTGTGTGTGTGTGTGTGTGTGTGTGTGTGTGTGTGTGTACGTTGAAAATCAGCTGGATCGCTGAACAGATTGCGCTGAAATTTTAAACAGACATCCGGTACGAGTTTATTGAGAACTGCTAACAAAATCAGCAAGATTCATTGCGATTTAAACCTACAAGAAATAATAAACTAAAAAATAGGCTTCCAATGTTTAGAAATTATTTTAACGACAATGTTTTAGATTTTGAAAATATATTTTTTGTTTGTTATTCGCCTGGCCGTGAAATGCCGTGCCCATGCAAGGTCTGTCGAATGTTGCACGTCAAGGTACCCCCAAATTCCGCTCGTAGATTGGGTAAACCTTGCAATATTTTCACGTATTTCGTACTGGCTATGTTTACCATAGTAGGCCCTATTGCCACAGATGATGGACTACACTGCGTTATATGCATTTCAAAAACATGTTTAATTATTTTTGAAATACAATCTAAAAATTACAAAATCTTTCCCGACCAGGGGATTGAACCCACTTCTTTCACATTTCGGCTACAAGGGCGCCTTAGCCAACTAGACTAGGGAAACGCCAAAGTCGTAGTTAGACGAGTGAGCGAGTCATGTGGTGAGTACCCGGAAACATTTGCATTTATGTTTGATAATTATATTCGTATAAATAATAGTTTTTTAAAGTTTAGTTGGCATACGGGGACGGGCGCGTCAACTGTAAGGTCATAATGCGCCTCTCTAGCCTATGATAGGCTAGGTAGGCCTAAGGTAGGGGGAAGAAAAGTAATGTAATCGGGTACAATGTTTTAGATTTTGAAAATATATTTTTTGTTTGTTATTCGCCTGGCCGTGAAATGCCGTGTCCATGCAAGGTCTGTCGAATGTTGCACGTCAAGGTACCCCCAAATTCCGCTCGTAGATTGAGTAAATCTTGCAATATTTTCACGTATTTCGAAATGGCTATGTTTACCATAGTAGGCCCTATTGCCACAGATGATGGACTACACTGCGTTATATGCATTTCATAACATGTTTAATTATTTTTGAAATACAATCTAGAAATTACAAAATCTTTCCCGACCAGGGGATTGAACCCACTTCTTTCACATTTCGGCTACAAGGGCGCCTTAGCCAACTAGACTTGGGAAACGCCAAAGTCGTAGTTAGACGAGTGAGCGAGACATGAGGTGAGTACCCGGGAACATTTGCATTTAAGTTTGATAATTATATTCGTATAAATAATAGTTTTTTAAAGTTAAGTTGGCATACGGGGAAGGGCGCGTCAACTGTAAGGTCATAATGCGCCTCTCTAGCCTATGATAGGCTAGGTAGGCCTAAGGTAGGGGGAAGAAAAGTAATGTAATCGGGGACTCAACACATGGCTCACTCACTCGTTTAACAACGACTTTGGCGTTTCCCTAGTGTAAGTACCTTGTCATTCTCTAAAGCTCTCTAAGCTGTCATTATTCTTGTTTGATTTATCAACTAATTAATGATGCTGGCCATCCACAAGAAACAGTGCAATACCGCAGTATTACGCAGTACTAGGGAAACGCCAAAGTCGTTGTTAAACGAGTGAGTGAGCCATGTGTTAAGTACCCGATTACATTACTTTTCTTCCCCCTACCTTGGGCCTACCTAGCCTATCATAGGCTAGAGAGGCGCATTATGACCTTACAGTTGACGCGCCCGTCCCCGTATACCAACTAAACTTTAAAAAACTATTATTTATACGATATAATTATCAAACTTAAATGCAAATGTTCCCGGGTACTCACCACATGACTCGCTCACTCGTTTTACTACGACTTTGGCGTTTCCCTATAGTCTAGTTGGCTAAGGCGCCCTTGTAGCCGAAATGTGAAAGAAGTGAGTTCAATTCCCTGGTCGGGAAAGATTTTGTAATTTCTAGATTGTATTTCAAAAATAATTGAACATGATTTGAAATGCATAATATAACGCAGTGTTGTCCATCATCTGTGGCAATAGGGCCTACTATGGTAAACATAGCCAGTACGAAATACGTGAAAATATTGCAAGGTTTACTCAATCTACGAGCGAATTTTGTGGGTACCTTGACGTGCAACATTCGACAGACCTTGCATGGGCACGGCATTTCACGGCCAGGCGAATAATAAACAAAAAATGTGATGCGGAATAGGAAAAGGGACCTTAGGGTTAAAAAGTTTTTTGCCTAGAAAAGAGCAAAACGTGATTAAATGTGTAAATTGCTGATTTTTTTTTTTGTTTAGCCTTTTACATAATTTTCACTTAATAATGGTAAATTATGCTTTGGAATTAAAATAATGCTATCCAAATACTGTTTTTTAATTAAAAAATAAAATAAAAAATAGGCCTAATTTGTGTTTTTTTTTTATAAAATTTGTGTTTTTTGGTAGGATGGTGGGTAATTATTTAAAATTGTGTCTAAAATAAAAAAAAGTTCTTTTAAATTGGTTAAAATTGATAGAAAATAGAAAAATACAAGGAAAAGTTCCTTTAAATTGGTCAAAATTGATAGAAAATAGCAAATAGATAGAAACTTTACACCTGTTTTTCTCGCAAAGTTGATTTTTAATCAAGTCAGACAGAAAAGTGCATAGCTCACTCAATTTTGAAGTTTTTTGTATAATTTTTTTTGCAAAATGATCAGCATCCTGTTCTTATTGTAAAAATATCAAAAAACATGTTTTGAAAATGTTAACCCTAAGGTCCCTTTTCCTATTCCGCATCACAAATATATTTTCAAAATCTAAAACATTGTACCCGATTACATTACTTTTCTTCCCCCTACCTTAGGCCTACCTAGCCTATCATAGGCTAGAGAGGCGCATTATGACCTTACAGTTGACGCGCCCGTCCCCGTATGCCAACTAAACTTTAAAAAACTATTATTTATACGAATATAATTATCAAACTTAAATGCATATGTTCCCGGGTACTCACCACATGACTCTCTCACTCGTCTAACTACGACTTTGGCGTTTCCCTAGTCTTGTGGCTAAGGTGCCCTTGTAGCCAAAATGTGAAAGAAGTGGGTTCAATCCCCTGGTCGGGAAAGATTTTGTAATTTCTAGATTGTATTTCAAAAATAATTAAACATGTTTTGAAATGCATATAACGCAGTGAAGTCCATCATCTGTGGCAATAGGGCCTACTATGGTAAACATAGCCAGTACGAAATACGTGAAAATATTGCAAGGTTTACTCAATCTACGAGCGGAATTTGGGGGTACTTTGACTTAAAACATTCGACAGACCTTGAATGGACACGGCATTTCACTGCCAGGTAAATAAAAACAACAAAAATATCTTTTCAAAATCTAAAACATTGTCGTTAAAATAATTTCATAACATTGGAAGTCTATTTTTCAGTTTATTATTTCTTGTATGTTTATATCGCAATGAATCTTGCTGATTTTGTTAGCAGTTCTCAATAAACTCGTACCGGATGTCCGTTTAAAATTTCAGCGCAATCTGTTCAGCGATTCGGCTGATTTTAACGTACACACACACACACACACACACGCACGCACGCAGAAAACAATAAGGGCCGTTTAAGTCGAATGGAAATCACTACGTTCGCTACGCTCACTCGTTCAATAAAGGTATAATTAAAATCGTAGTCTAGACCACCTATACTTTATTCTAACCTACGCTATGAATTCTAGATATATGCCTAATTAGGTGTACGCTTTACGTAGGCCTAAGCTTGGCATGGTCGGGCATTAGGCACAGAGCATGAATCTGCTAATCGTAAAAGACGAGGAAAAGGACGAAATTCATCTCGCAAACATCAGCTGGTAAATGTAATAGAGAAGTATATATTACTCCCCAAATAGATGCGACCTCTGGCAGTCGTCGTCGCCCGTCGGGGACCTCTCCCCCTTCCCTGACGACTTCCTTCACGACGACGACGTGAGAACCCCCCTTTTCTTTCACCTACCCGTAACTGGTTCTGACCAGCATAGGATTTTTCTCCCTACATCACTTAGGCTAGAGTGGCGCATTATAACCGAACGGTTGACGCGCCCGGAAACCAAATAAACTAAAACCCATTTTCTATTTTCGTCTATAGGCCTAAATTGTCTTCAATTTTTTATATGCCTACATTGACGCTGGTGGCAGTAACTATACTAAGTCTCGGGGTCGTACACTAGCTGGCCGTTCCATTTAGCCTGGGTATCTGTTGAACAAGGGTTTGTGACCACAAATGTTAGTGCAATGATTATACTAGGGAAACGCCAAAGTCGTTTATAGACGAGTGAGTGAGCCATGTGTTGAGTACCCGGTATCATTCCCCATACTGGGCTTAGTGGGCTAGATCCAGCCTTAGAGGTAAAGAGGAGAAAAGGGAATGTTCCCTAGTAGGCCTACTCAACTCAACACATGGCTCACTCACTCGTTTATCAACGACTTTGGCGTTTCCCTAGTTAGGGCATATTGTAGTTGTTAACGTATCCGAAAGGATTGGTTAGGTTCGCTTTAAATTATAATTCCCCAATAGTTATGAGGCTGAGTGGGCATTTTCTAAATGTGAATGTACTAGGAAAACGCTAAAGTCCCGCCGCGTTGATGGATGAGCTTTTTAAAGTTTTTAGTTTGCGTGGGATATCTTTACTTTTGCAAGTGCTTTGTTTTGCTGCCTACGCATTGTAGGTGATTGTTGTCAAGTTTCTTTTGTTTCTTGTCAATTGGTATTATTTACCGTAAAAAACTTATATTAAAAGCTTTATTTCTATGAATTCTGGCTAGCTTTTTCAACTTTTTCTTTCAAAAGGTACAACATCACCATAACCTTAATGTCCATGTATAATATGAACGTTAAAGCCCCACCCGTTTGGTCAGAATTGGCCCAAACGGCACGAAAATATCTTACAAAAATTCAAAAAACTTATATTAAAAGCTTTATTTCTATATATTATGGCTAACTTTTTCAACTTTTTCTTTCAGAAAGCAATACATCACCACCCTACACACATTACATTCCCGCAATGTCCATGTGAAATATGAACGTTGTAGCCCCATCCGTTTGGTCAGAATCGGACCAAATGTCACAAAAATATCGCACTAAAAATCGAAAAAAATCGTAAAAGTTCGATATTCATGAGAAATATTTCTTCGATTGTACCCAAAAACGTAGCAAGTCTAAGTTCAGAGATTTCGAAGGTCCCCTCTAATTTTCATCAAGATCGGATATGCCGTTTGCCCGGTAGAGAGCGAACAAACAGACGGGAAAAAAAAAACAAAAAAACACTCGAGCTAAATTTTCTGGGGGGTCGGTGAAATTGAAGTCTTCGCTTCGCTCATCCAATTAATTTAGTGATACTGTGAATGGGAATAGTTTTACAGTCAATGCGTCTTACCTTGACAAGCAGAAAATTGGTAGGAAAGGAATAGGGAATGATGCATGTGTTGATAAAAAGAGTACCGAAGGTGATTTGTCCACGTTCTTTTTATATTTCGCTTTCCCTTTCCCGTTACTGATTCTGTCCAGCACGTTAGTGTCCTCCCCAGATACCCTATAGACTAGAGTGGTGCAATATGACTTAGGCTAACGGTTGACGCGCCCTTAAATCCTAAATTCTAAACTTATCTTGTAAGAATTTTTAAGGGCCAGACTTGTATACACATTGACTCGGGTATATTCTTGTGTCTATTCTACTTAGAAACCGAATTGACATTTTTGTTGGTAGATTCAATACTTCATTAACCAATTATTAATGGTCTCGTAACATCGAACATCCATCACTCTGCCCGCATGCAGCTAGTTAAATAACAACACAACACAACTACGCGAAGCGTAATCACCCAGTTTCCACACCGCCGTAAGAAATTGCAACAGTCATAAGAGGGTAGGAATGGAAGCATAGTCAACTACACGAGGCTACAGGCGAGCTCTGGTCGATTCCGTTCGCCAAGGGCTCAAACTATCCAGCACTCCTTTCTTTTTCTACGCATCTTTAAAAAAAAATACATTATTCAATCAACGTCAAATAATATGCTAAACATTCGATGCAAGAATCCTTTATCTGATGAGGGATGGATAATGTCACGGGGTATAATGTATTTATCTTTTATAGCGGTTGTAAAAGAATATTTTATAACTCAAAGAAATCTTAAATTAAACTATTTCTTTTATATACCCCCTTTCCTTCCCCTGCAAGTAGCTGGATCTGTTCAGCAAAACGTATGACGCGCCTTAAACCAAAAAAAAGTTTTAAAACATTAAACATAAAAGTTGGTTCAGGGTATTTTTCTGCTGATTGGCGAGAATAGAGGCAAAGTCCATCTTGCATACTTCATCTAGCAATTAGTAGAGTACTCCCTGAAACTAGAGGCAATCGTCGTCGGAGATCCCTATACCCATCCCTTGACGACCTTACCGACGACGACTATTACAACACGAACGATGACAAAGACGATGACGGCCACCTTCCTCCCCTTACCCGTGGCTGGTTCTGACCAGCAGCGGACTTTCTTCGTCCCCACATCCCCTAGGCTAGGGTGGCGCATTATGACCTAACGGTTGACGCGTCCTTAATCCAAATAAACTAAACTTAAAGCAAATCAGAGTCAATAAATAAGTTTTTATTTGGGGGAAACGTCTTAATCGATTCTTCTATCAACAAAGCAAAGCAAACAAAGAAATTATAATTCCATCACAAAGAAGTATTGGCATGCTCCTACTCTTGCATCTCCGTGGTTTCATCAAGAATGTTAAGGCTGTTCCCATACGTCTTATGAGATAGTTGGAAATTTCAATCGCTCTCAATTGAAAAATCTTTTTAACTCTCAAAGTAGTATTTTGAACAGTGTTTTTTGCAATGCGGGTAGTATCTTGCACTCTCGTGTTGATGTCTGTGTTTTCGCAAGCTTTCTCGCTACCGTTTGAGTACAGAGGTAAGTGATCTTGTGGTGAGTGTTCCGGCTTTCAATGCAGAAGGCCCAGGGTTCGATTCCCGCTACAAGCATGAACATTTATAACTTCTGATGTGGACTAAAGTCCGTCAATTCTTGGAAATAGTAACCGGTGACTTTGGAGCCGTCCTATCAACGAGGCGCATATAGTTTTGTAAAGTTGATCTGAACTGGCCTTGTTGATTCTGGCGCCCCCCGCGAGTAGAATCGTGTCCAACGTGTTTGTCAAGTGATTTCTATTTAAAATAAATAAACAGTCTCTAGCTGGACAATGTTCTCTCGTTGATTATGTTGGCGCCAACAGGGTTGGCTTGGTCAACTTTATATGTAATGTCCCCCACTAAAGACTTGACGGGGTATAATACTCTTAAAACGAATTTATTTGTTTTGAATTTGGTAAAAACAATGGAAAAAAGATCATTTTTTTCTTACTTCGAGGTTCTTCAAAAGTCCGATATGAGATTTAAAGAACTATTGGCTCCCATTTACCATAAATATGGCTGTAGTGTTCCTTGTTTTATGGTGACAGCCGTCACATTTAGTTGTGCTTCGTCAGTTCATAAAATATTTTGCTTCTTAAATATTTGAATTAAAATCTGTTATTTGATTCAACATTAAGTTTTCTATCAAAATATAACAGTTAGGCCCTATAATTGATTTATTTTGTTGCTCAGATATTTACTGTGGAGTGTGCGTATCTACTGTGCTTACAATAGCCTGCCTTGACATTGATTTGCGAGTTATTTTTTTCGTAATTATTATCTTGTAAGAATTCTTCTAGTCAACTAACCGAAGCTACAGGCGAGCTCTGGCCGATTCTCTTCGCCAGGATCCCCGACTGGGCCTGGGGTAGAATTGGCCCGCAATGTATGGTTCTACTAATCGTACAAGGCGATTCAAGAGAAAAAGTCCATCTCGCAAACATTAGCTAGTATGTAAGGGAGTTTTTATCTCCCCGAAACTAGAGGCGAGATCTGGCAATAGTCGTCGGGGACCTTGTCCCCTTCCCTTGACGATCTTCCAGACGACGACGAAAACAGCCACACCACGAACGATGACAAGACAATGACGAAAGCGATGTGAGATTCCGTCTTTCCCTCCCCTTACCTGTGGCAGGCCCCTTCTCACCATATTCCCTAGACTAGAGTGGCGCATTATAACCTAACGGATGTCGCGCCCTTAATCCAAATTTAAAAATAAAATCCTGGACTAGTGTTGTATTATAACCTAACGCGTGACGCTCCCAAAAGAAAAAAGTGAAAACTAGAATCGGGCTGGCGTTTTTTCGCTGATTGTATACAAGGCGAGAATAGAGGCAAAGTCCGTATGGCTAACAATAATTGTCAATAGCTTATTAGTTGTGGGTGACGAGGGGGATGTGAGGCTATAGTAGTATCATAGATAACCTACTAATAACAGTATTTATGATCTCAACCAGTCAGAGTCAGAGGCCCAGGGTTGAATTGGCCCAGAGCATGGCTCTGCTCATCGTAAATCACGATTCAAGAGAAAAAGTCCATCTCTCAAACATCAACTCGTAGGAAGGGTAGTTTATTACTCCCCGAAACTAGAGGCGAGCTCTGACAATCGTCGGGGACACCTCCCCTTTCCCTTGACGACCATCCGCGACGGTGACAATTGACGATGGCACAACGAACAAAGAACGATGACAAAGTCGATGACGACAGCGACGTGAGAACCCCCGGCCCTTTCCTCCCACTACCCGTGGTGGTTCCGACCGGCATGGGACCCTTCTCCCCATATCGCCTAGGCTAGAGTCGCGTATTATGACCCAACGGTTGACGCGCCTTTAAGACTATTAAACCAAAATAGTCTAGAGAGAAGTATTCGCGTCGCAAATTCGAGTTGAATTTGTAGGTATGCCCCTACTTTGTATCTCCATGTGATTATACGACAGTTACGAAAGATGAGATTTGCAATTTAATAGGCCTATTTGCGTGAAAATATTTAAATAATTTAAACTTAGAGATGTGTTCAAAAATGATTTATTCTTCCTCTCTGGTGGTGCTTACTTTGATTTCACAAGCTTACTCGTTACCATTGATGTACAGAGGTAAGTGGTCTTGTGGTTAGTGTTTCGTCTTTCAATGCAGAAGTCCCAGGGTTCAGGGCAGAAGATTTACAACTTCTGATGTGTACTTAAGCTCATCACTTCTTGAAATGTGTAGCCAGTGCATTTGGAGCCGTCCTTGCAACAAGGCCGTTAGGGCCGTTAGGGCACCGCAGCCAAGCCGCGGTGCGCTACACACAAGGTACCTTATACAACAAGCAGAGTTGGGGTGATTTCGAGGTGTCTTAAGGTACCTGACAACACCTGCCAAATTTGGTTGGTGTAGTACAAACATTCCTTCTTGGTGAAGAAATTACTTGAAACATGCTCAAAATGACTTTCAGGATGTTAGCTACTGGCTACTGGCTACTGGCTACTGGCTACCGTCTATAGTGTAAGACGGCATTAAAGTCCCACAACTTTCATACAAAGACGCATTATTGGACAAAAGAAGCAACCCTTGTAGTCAATTTAACGCCTATTAACTCTGGAAATGAATGCTTCTAAACTATTTCACGATGTTGCCAAATCGCCAAACTGCTTTCCGTCAATACTTACAATAGCTTATAACAGGTATATTGCAACTGTGTAAGAGGCGGCGGGTGGAGTAGGACCCCTGGAGATTGACATCAACCCTTTTTCCGCTTGGCTGATTTGGAGAAATGGGACTTTAATTCTGTCTTCAACTATACTTACTAATTCGTCAGTTTTAATAGGCCAGCGATTCTGGCCAAACGGGTTGGAATACAACGTTCATATTACATAAACATAAAGGCTATAGTGATGTAGTCCCGCCTTTTGAAAGAGAAAGTAAAAAAGTTTGCTGGAAGGCTTCCAAATAAAGGTTTTATTTATGCCTTTTACAAGCATATTATCAACACGTAACTTTAAACTATAGTTACTTGTCAACGATCACCAACATTGTGTACAAAAAAACAAGTCTTTGGACCACTAGATATTTTACATTCTATTGTTTGGTAATACCATAGCAATTAAATCACTTTGATATAATTTTTATATTTTAACAAATAATTTTGCAATGGTACTTGAAAAAGTAATGAGATCCCACACATAACGAAAAACTTGTAAAAATACAGCTTAATCATACACAATCAAAAGAAATGAGATCTAAAAGAAATGCCAAGCATAATTACCCTCCTACATTTTCGCAATCTTAATACATAAATTCACTGTGCCTTGTGACTGCATCCTTGCAAAGCTTGGCAAAATAAATTTGCACGAACTTTTACATAAAAAACAGAATTTGCAAATAAAATTTTGCCACGCTTTGCAAGGATGCAGTCAACGGGCACAGTGAATTTATTTATTAAGGAAGGAATCAGGTGAAATTCGTAAAAAAAAAAAAATGGGGGTGATTTTTTTAATTTTTTTTATTAATTTTATTTGGAATGTTATCTGTTTCATGGTGTTAATTATATCGGGATTGAGTAGCTATAAGTACACGTAATGTTATTGTGTTGTCACGCCAGCACAGCGTTGTGCGTCAAAAATTAGGTTGTTTGGCGTCGTCGCGAGAAGAATCTGCTGACTCTGAATGGATTTCTCAGCAAATTAGCTTTCAAAATGCACGGGTTGTCTTGAGACATTACGGACTCTCTCTGAGTGGACTTAGGTGTATGTTAACACAAATACGAGTTTTGTACCGTTTGACAAAAAAATTCGTACACCAACTGTTATTTTCAGAAAACTATTTTAGCTATAGTCAAGTTGTAGCTAAAGGTGTTTAGAAACTATGTCCAGAAAACCGATTCTCAAAACTTAATTTTGAACGAGTCTTGTATATCACACTTTTGTCCAAAAATCTAAATGTAATTTCCAAAAGTGAGGTTATGTCCCGCCCAAAAAAATTCACATTTTTTTCCTGTTATTTTAAAGGCCTTCTTTCATTCAGCAAACTTTTCAGACATGTTTCTTCGACTTTCAAATCATCGGCCAGAGGTGGTACAATAGCCCGAGCCAACACTGTCGGTCTGTGTTGTGTGGCTCGTTGGTCTTGCTGTTACCGTATCTGCTTCCAATGCAGAAGGTCCAGGGTTCGATTCCCGCCAAAGTCAGAAGTTGTTTAACTTCTGATTTGGACTTAAGTCCATCAGTTCTTGTCTTAGGAGTTTGTAAACGGTGACTTTAGAGCCGTCCTAGCAACGAAGCACATAATAAATTTCAGAGTTGTTCTGAATCGGCCTTGTTGATTCTGGCGTTGATTCGCGGGTGTTCGCACTGTCCATACCACTGATTGCTATATTTCCTACTAGGGAAACGCCAAAGTCGTTGTTAGACGAGTGAGTGAGTCATGTGTTGAGTACCAGGTAAAACTTTCTTTCCTCCCCCTATCTAAGCCTAACCGTTAAGTCCTAATGCGCCACTCTATAGCCTAGAGAAATAACCGGGGCTCTTTCCCACCAATGAGAAATAAATCGCTTTCTAGTCAAGGTCGGGTAGACGCATTGTCAAAATCACGGGGCTCTTAAGTCATTGGCGTCATCTTTGTCATCGTTCGTGTTGTCATTGTCAAAATAGTCCGATTATTGATGAGCACGGTCCACTGGATTGCCTCTAGGCTTTGCTGCCGCGCACGGCCGCTCGTCGAGCTGTTGTTGTTGTTGTTGTTGTTGTTGTTGTTGTTGTTGTTGTTGTTGTTGTTGTAGTAGTAGTATTTATTTGTTGATAAATACAAACTACAACGAAGAGCATGCTGCAAGCTACGTAACGCACTTGAACCAACAACGAGCGTTTACGCGGGGGTTCAAAACCCTATAACTTTGTACCTCCGTAGTTACCATGGATGATTTAAAAAAAAAACTTTCGATTGTGAAGTTTATTTAACTGTGTTCTATAAATAATAAAAAATGATAAACGTGAATTTGAGACCAAGGCTAGTTCCCTATTGTGCAAGGATTTCCGAGGGCGTTTAAGAAGACTCAATCCTTTGCATTCGCATTAACGCCTGAGAAAAACCTAGGAGAAAAACCTTCAGCCAGGATTGCCGCCTGTCAGTCTCGAAGGAACTCGAACCCTGGACCTCCCGAATCAGAGTCGCGCGCTCAATGCTCGAGCCAATCCTGTCGGTTTGCGATACTTGATAAGTTTATGTAGATTAAATGTGTGAGTGAGTAAGCAAGTCATGTGTTGAGTTCCCGGGTACATTTGCATTTAAATTAATTGATTTGATACAAGGTTTACACGAAAGGTCATGAGTTTAGTTGGTATAAGGGCGCGTCAACTGTAAGGCTATAATGCGTCACTCTAGCCTATGATAATCTAGAAAGGAAAGACTATGCTGTATCCAGCCTTAAGTAGGGGGTGGAAATGGAATGTTACGGGGTACTCAACACATGGATCGCTCACTCGTCTAACAACGACTTTGACGTTTTCCTAGTACAACAACATTGTAAAATATGATAATAATTTACGAATGAAAAAAGATCAAATGTATATTAGGAAAGAACTAACAAAATTTTCAAAATAATTAAACTGATTTTGTTAGAGAATCCCAACTAAACGAATTGTAAGAATGAGATTTGCTTAAAATTAGAAACAGCAAATCATGGATTAATCGAACACTCACGCGAATCTTCATTGTTATCTTCTGTTGGTGCAACACTCTGGCCTTCCAGTCAGTCTTATCACTGACACCTTGACCTCTATGCTCTTGACCTCGCGCCACCCAAGGACTTTCATCTTGAGATGAACTTTGCAGCTGAGTCGATTTGGCGTGTGTGGATTGGCCTCCTTACAACACGTCGTGGATGGACCGTGTGTTGGATGTTTGCTATTGGACGACGAGCATCTAGTGATTCTCTTCCTTCAAAGTCCACTGACGTGGTGTTGCTAACGGCTGGATGCATAAAGCGACGACTTTTGTCTATCCCGTTATTCTCAGCAAAGAGCTTCGTCGTCTCATCCAAGATCTCTCTGTCAGCAATGTCCACGATAGTATTCGTCCTGCTAATGATAGCAGCACTCCAGGTCGCATGTGAGTAACTATATTGCTGTTTTACTTTGCAATTGATTCAATTAAGTTATTTATTTATTTAATGTCAATCCTGTTTAGTTATTATATTATGCTATTTACAAAGAAAGACCACACGTTTAGATGTGGTTCGTGTTTTATAGAGTCAGTAGAATTATTCTACATGTAACATGTGGCTACAGTGGTGTTGTCTTGTCTTCAGGTGTCGCGTCCTTCAACCTCACAATCAGCCCCGACTACGTGCGTGTTAACGAGGACACCCAGTCTGTCGCATTCACCTGCTCTGCTGACGTGGCCCTCGCCGGGTGTCAGTTCAGGTGGTGGGACGGCTCCTATTCCCAACGAAAAGCAGGTCCGCTGCTGGAGCTGAGCCAGGGATCTCAGTCCCAGGCCGACCCTGCCCACCTGAACACAAGTCTAACCGGCTACAGCTACAGTGGCCGGGGTCTGGAAGCCGGGGACTGCGGCGTGTCGCTGCAGGTGACGGGAGAGAAGACATGGATTGTCGCCTGTCGAGTCCGAGCCGAGAGCGGAGGCTGGAAATATGCATGGACAGACTTATTTGCTGGCGGTGAGTTAAACTCAGTCTTCACACAAGCTCTGTTACACGAAATATGTCTGGTTGAGTAATGTTTCTCCCTCGTTACAGAGTGGGCCCCTCTCCCACACAACATTACATCAAAGAGGGAGGCGGTAGTGCACCAGGATGGAGAGGCAAAGATCATGCTGAAGGTGGGGAAGTACTTGCGTGGATGCCACTTCGACATCCCGGGAGTTTCTGATATGCTCGACTTCGACTACCGAGCCAGGTCACCCTTCAGCACCGGCCGTCATCGCTACCTCGGGGCCGGACCAAGGACTGGCGAGTGTGGCCTCGTGCTTACCAACGTTAGGGAGGCGGACAACGGACCGGTCAGGTGTAGGATTGTGGCTATGGATGACAACGATGAATTCAGATTTATTGCGCTTATCGTAGCAAGTAAGTGGTTGAAATACATTAAAACAAATGTCACTATCCTATCACATGTTTTCATAACGGTAAAATAGTACCCCATGTTTAAATGGCCGCCATTCTGAATCCTAAAAACAATTTTTTTTAGCTCCCCCTCAGTATTGCTTCATTGTGGCATTAAGAACGTTTTTGCCAAGTGGTACATTTCTATCATTTTTTTACGTTTTGTTTTGAAATCGTCGATGAACGGACTGCACTATAAAGCTCATTTCTTGGGTGAAGCATGGACTTTTACGTATTCTAGGAAGGTCTGATAGTGGCAGGTCATTAGGTTTGACCACTTGCTAATTATTTTCTTATAATTATATAATTAGAGTTTTATCACTAGCATTACTTGAGACGTTTTTACGTGGAGTAGTTTTTGTTTTTCTCTGCTCAGGCTAAAGTTTATTAAGTGTAGTATTGTTGTCATTCACTCCACTAACACTTAAATCAATCGGTCTTGTCATGTAATGCTTTAGGTCCCCCCACTGCACCAATTCTGAGTCTGATAAACAATGGAAACAACGTTACGGCCACCTGTGAAGTGCAGGAGAGTCGCCCTATTGCCAACATGTCCTGGGTCCTGGACGACGTAGTCATCCGTGAGGATTCTGACGACGACACTTTATCGACAACTCAGGACGCTTGGAGGTGGCCCTGGATGAAGGGAGCCATCAAGCAGACTCTCACACTACAGTTGCAGCCCCAACACAACGGCAAGGATCTCAAGTGTTTCGTCTCCCACGTCGCATTGGCCCAGCCACTCGAGGCAAAGAGAACCATCTAGTGTGCGGGTAAGTTAGTCCTAAGTTTGGTGGTCATTCTAGACGGGCGCATCTCCGAAGCCCCACTCTCCGATGCCCCACTAACCTTTTTAGTATCCGATACCCCACTCTCCGAAGGCCCACCTACCTACTAATTAAGCCCATGTTACACCACGTAATGTAAGTGCACTCCCACAGCGCGGCAAATGCAAATAGTTCAAAGTGCATGGTATATTGAATAGTCTTCTCAAACTGATCATTTACCTGTATTTATAGTAAATGTATTTAGTTAAATTTAATATTTTGTTTAATGACTAACTTTTTATCAAAGTCTCTCCGAATTTAAGAATATTATTTAATCTTAGTTGAGTTCAATGGGTGAGTCGTGTCTGTTTTATAATAAATGTTAGTGGCATTATAGTTCGTTTCGCTATATGACCAGCTAATCTAACCTAACCTAAACTAAACTAAACTAAACTAACCTAACCTAACCTAACCAGACCCCTTTACCTATAAATATTTTGATCCAAAAAATATTTGGTGGCAATATCCCCCCCCCCCCTTTAATAATACAGGCAAGTTTGAAAACGAGACACAAGACTGTTCAAAAGAGAATTATATTTTTAACATTTGAATTTACTGCGTTAGAGACCGTGCGCTTATATAACGTGATGTAACATGGGTTTCTTAAGCAGATAGATGGGGCATCGGAGAGTGGGGCATCGGAGACTTAAAGGGTTGGTGGGGTATCGGAGAGTGGGGCTTCGGAGAGCGCCTCTTCTAAACTTTATTTAGTTTGTTACAAAAACAAGATAACAATATGATGAGAAAAATATTCACATTTGTATTTATTTTTAGTTATAAACAGAAGTGATTTCATGATTTCATGAAATACACATTTTAATAATTTTGCATTTTTATGATGTAATTCTTATC
The DNA here is from genome assembly GCA_024449915.1 of Sweltsa coloradensis. NCBI lineage: Eukaryota > Metazoa > Arthropoda > Insecta > Plecoptera > Chloroperlidae > Sweltsa > Sweltsa coloradensis. The sequence goes on along the minus strand of JAMZAV010003194.1, from coordinate 54,343 downwards.
TGCCGATTAAATGTTTTGCAGTCTCAATATTAACCTTATTAAGCTATAAAACATTAAAGTGCGCTTCTCATAAGTACATTTAATATATTTTTTGTCGATCAGCCTTTTGTCACCTCTTCGAAGTAGTAGTAGTGTATAAATAAAATAAGTAAGCGACAGTATATTTGACTCACTAGTCTGATATTTATTTTCCCCCGAAACAATATCTTGAAATTAATAACATTACATTAATGAGTGTAATAGCATTTAAATGTTAAAGATCAAGTTTAATACCGGAATCCCGTGATATCTTCGAAGAGTATGAACCGACAAAATCAATGAAATCTCAATGTTATTGATGATATTTTGTGGTTTATCGGGCTCTACTATCACGGTGGTATATTTATAACACACATAACAAAAACTTGTAGAAATACAGCCAAACCTTACACACTCAAAAGGAATGAGATCTAAAAAAAGGGCCAAGCTCATCTACCCTTCCACATAAACGTACAGTGTCCCATAACAGCATCCTCGAAAAGCTTGGCAAAATAGAATTTGCGATTATTAATTTAACGTAATAGTTTATCCAAGTTCTTTTTTTCTAATTAATTTAAACGTAATAACATGCAAATTCTATTTTGCCAAGCTTTTCGAGGATGCTGTTATGGGACACTGTACGTTTATGTGGAAGGGTAGATGAGCTTGGCCCTTTTTTTAGATCTCATTCCTTTTGAGTGTGTAAGGTTTGGCTGTATTTCTACAAGTTTTTGTTATGTGTGTGATCTCATTACTTTTTCAAGTTCCATTACAAAATTATTTGTTAAAATATAATATTTTTATCAAAGTTGATTTAAATTCTATGGTATTAGCAGTATAGCAGTAGGGATTCATGTACATCCTGGGTATAGGTGGTATAACCATGGTATAACGACGGTATAAGGACTGGACCCCAATTCTTGAGTTCGTGGGAGATGAGTTGAAAACGCAATTTGAAAACGAAGTCGTTTTCGTTTTCGAAGGAATTGATATTCTTGAACGGTATCGTGGAAAACGTCATGGGTTGTGAGTTGAAAGCATTGTTATTAAACGCCTTTAGTAGGCTAGATTAGCAGTCTCCTATACCTCCGCACAGGCGCGAGCGTAGCAAATTGAAGACTCAACCGGCCCATTTCAAGATGGCGATTTGGTGTTTTAATTTATGCTTTTTTAATGCAATAAAGTATTTTACTGGATTGTTTGATATGGTTTTAGCTTGTGCAGCATGGTATTAAACAAAAGAAACAATACGAAGTGATTGCATAAGGGAATTTAGTAATCATTTGGTGTTAAAGGCTGGTATGCTTACCTGTCAACCTGGCGGCAATCTTGAGAACTATTTGGCGACAAATCGCTCCATTTGATTAACATGTAAACTGTCATTTTAAGATGGCTTCTAATTGTACCGGAAGTGGACCACCGACTGCTGGTCTAGCCAATTATATAGGATGTCTATGGTTGAAAGAGTATCACGAAATCCAAACACTTTAAAAAGATTTGCGTATAGCAAAGAGCTCGAAAAAGTTCTATATTTATTCTAGATGGCAGTGCCTTCATAAACGCGGGCCAATCGAAAGACGAGTTGTATGAAATGATTTGATTGTTGCAATTATGTAAACAAACAGATGAGCAAGCTAATATCAGAACAATGTTGTGCTGGCATAGGGTTGGCTAGGCTTGTCAAACATGTAATGTAAGTATGAATTTTACTAGTCCTATAGCCAAATGGAACTTTAGAACTACACTTTTGCATTATAAATAATTTTCCACATCTGGGCCTAGGCCAGGGATGGTTTCTGATTTGTTTTATGAGAGTATAATGACACCTTTTCTCGTTCCACACAAAGAAGAAAAATTTTAAATGTCCGCTATTTGTTTACGTATCGCACTTTCCCGCCTAACTCTGCTTATACCGTCAACAAGTGTCAAGTAACTATGGTTACTTGTTGATTGTATGCCAAGTGTTTAAGGCTTATTTTAAAACCCTTATTTGGAAGCCTTCCAGCAAACTTTTTCAACTTTTTTTTCAAAAGAGACTATATTTCTATAACCTTAATGTCCATGTAAAATATGAACATTGTAGTCCCACCCGTCTGGTCAGAATCGCGGGCCGACGTATTAGATGTTAGCAGTAGCAGTAGTAGGCAGTAGCAGTAGCTAACATCCTTAAAGTGATTTTGAGCATGTTTCAAGCCATTTTTCACCAAGAAGGAATAATCGTACCCAATAAAATTTGGCATGTGTTGTCAGGTACCTAAATCCCCTCGATTGTGATAGTTTTCAAGTTCACATCACGTTATATGACGGCTGGGTAACACCTCGAAATCACCCCAACTCTGCTTGGTGTATAAGGTGCTTGAGTGTGTAGCGCACCGCGGCTTGGCTGCGGCGCCCTAACGGGCACCTAGAAAAATTGGCAATGCTTAAAAGACGATGTCTTATTAATCAGAACCTGACATATGGTGATGTTTACGAAATAGAATTGTTTTTGGCAAGTTTAAAATCTGATATTGGGGTTGAACAATTTGTCAAATTGAAGTTTAATGGTAATATTTTTTTTAAAACAATAGAAAAAAACAAGAGTCAATTCATGAACATGTTAGAAGACAATTAAGATGGTCATTAAAACGAGGTTTATTTAATAAAGACGTTCACCATGCACCGCGACACAACAGCTCGATCAAAGCCTATGTGAACAGTGAACACATGGAGAAACTTGAATGCTTTATCAACTTGTTTATGTTTCCTCATCAGATCCAACTGCAGACCAGCTGAGAGAACCACCCATCTACCACCACCCCTCCCCACCCTCCACCCCGAGCATCGACAGATCAGAGTGCAGCTCTGAAACAAAGACGAAACGCACCTAGGCCTGGAGAACGCAACGCGGATAAATATTATATATTCTTATTCATTTATTGATTTATCTTACTTTTTTACAAATATATGAAACATGTCAATTCATTGCAGCATTAAAAACAAAACATTAAAATTAAAGCTAATAATTAAACATTACCTCCCTTATAAGACAAGGTTTAAACATTATAAATACTCTTGTACTGAATAAAAATCATTTGTGCATTAATAAGTGTTTTGTAGTTCTTTTAAAACTTACTAAATTATGAATTGATTTGATTTTTGGTGGTAAAACATTGAACATTGTGTATACAATCATTGTTAAATTCCTTCTTACTGAGTCTCAAGAAAAATTTGCACTGATAAAAATTATTCTCATATTGTCTGTGGTTGAGATCATGGTCATTGGCACTCGTAAAATGTTTTTTTTTTTATATATAATATATATATATATTGTTTTTGGATATTTTCGTGGCCGATATGAATTAATGAACTAGGTTTTTCGGTTATAATGCCACGTTTATTCACATTAGGCCAACGTTTCGATGAAATTTCACTCATTTCACTCAATTTCAGTTCCTGCAGATGATATGTTGCAAGTTACTACATCGACAGTCAGCGTGACAAGATCCCTGACGAAAAGCAATATGAATGACATGTAGTGACTTTCTTCTTTCTTTGCAACGTCAAGCTTTGCAGTGATTCTTTGAGTTGTTTTTAAATTTTCCATATGTGCAGTGATTTCTATTGTTTATATTTTGTTGTATTTTGTTTTCCCAGTTTTGTTCTGAATTTATCAATGTAATGTAGTTTTCGTTTTTTATATATTAATTTGTATTGGCCCTGAAGAAGATGAGTGAAATTTCATCGAAACGTTGGCCTAATGTGAATAAACGTGGCATTATAACCGAAAAACCTAGTTCATTAATATATATATATATATTTTATATATATATATATATATATATATATATATACATCTACATCTACCAGCGGCCCTGAAAGCCTAACAATCCATATATATATAATATATATATATATATATATATATATATATATATATCTGACTCCTGTTTTCCAACTTAAGTTAGGTCAGGGGGTGGCTATAGCCACCAATTTTCTAGGGCATTTTATGAGTTGTTAAAAACCGGCTTGCCAGGCCTGTCATGTCCTCTTCAGGTTCACTCGCACTTCTTCCCACCAGTTCACGCCATCCACTTAGACTAGGCCAGTTTTAAAAAAATTCGAACTTTGTGGCCCGACGTGTTAAAAGCTGCCAACAAAGTGATTGAATAGATTTTTACACTCTGAATCCGAAAAAACATTGTTGGTAATCGCTATTTTCACTTTTTATACCCTTAAATCTTAAGGGTTGGTTTTGGTCGTCCAGAAGTAATTAAATCGCAGAATCCACAATATATTAACATAAAAACTAAAACAAAATACATAATATATACTGAGCAAAGATTAATTTATGCAATAACTACTTCAAACCTCCGAATAAATTAATTATTGAGGTGTAAAACAGGGGTGCAATAGTAAAATATTGCCAGTTAAGTGTATGCAACTACTGTGCAACGCTGTGTATCGAGAAACTACTCAACGAAAATAATTCACGTTCCCATGCATGCCTGTTGAATGCAATAAAGTTTTTTCAAAGAAGTGTGCCAAAATGCCAATATTACAAATAATATCAAACCGCACTCCCACAGTGCCACGCCGTGTCACTTTGCGACGAATGCGCTCTGCTGATTGTTCAAACCAATGGCATCAGTGCGCTTGTATTTCAAAACGTTTCTATTTTTTTTATGTTGTTTGGTATTAAGGGGAATTTAAGCTTGTGATCTGATGAAATAATCTTCAATTATGTTAGCAGCTTAGACAATAACAAGAAATAATTTCCCTTTACATATTGTTTGGAACTTCAGCAAAATCACTGGATAAAATAATTATTATTTAAAAATTATTTCTTGAACAATTAAAACCATATAACTCTGATCACAACAGCACACACAAGCTAAGTATTTTTGAGTTGTCAATCAATTCCTCCGAGTTTTCTGAGTAGCCGCCCAACAAGAGTTCGATGAATATATTATTATCTAGAGATTCCGGAATACACTTCAAAATTTCTTTTTCACTGACTACCAATGATCGAGCACCGGCCACCGATTATTCAACGATAATATATCTGCGCGTATGTGAGTAACAACGTGAACAATGCACATCAGTTCTTCGTCGAAAGGTTTTGATTGGTTAATAAATGTGTATATAATCTTCGGCGGTACCAATCCATCAAACTCAACGACGCTCGTATTTTGTCGCACAAAATAAATAATGTCGATCTTCTTAACTCCTACCTTTAGAAGAACGAATGCACGTATTTACAAATCTTTTGTCTCATGCACGATTTTTGGTAGAAATTTCCTTGGCATAGTAGCATCTTCTTTGGGGCATTTTGCTTCAATTAACAGCTCAAGGTAGAGACTCCAGTGAGATACTATGATTAAATTTACCGTCACATCATAGCTCGCTCACTAATCACACCATAGCGCTAATGCTACCATTGTTGCAATAAAGGATATTGTTTTTCTGCATTTCACTACGAAAATACACTTAGCACTTTAGGTGCATGAACACCAATCGAGCGGTGGTGTTTTGCATCTTCTAAAATACTCACTCATAGATTTTGTTTCAACATTGATAAGATTTTAATTTATAAATCTTTTCTGAAAAACATGCAGTGATTTGTCAAAAAGTAGTGACTGTCCGCTATTTCTATACATCTAACTCCCAGAATTGTTCGATGTCGTACTAACTGGGTTGTCTGAGAGGCTGAGGATGAAGAAGTGGAGGGCGGGGCTCCTTTTTTTCTTTTTGAAACGAGGCGATTGATGTTAGTCATATTAGTAAAATCAGAGTAACATATTCGGATGCCAATGAGTTGTCTCAGACAGAACATTTTTGGTAGTATCAAAATATATCGGAGAATATTTAATGTCATGAGCAGCTTGTCTAACCTTTTATTTTCCTTTGATAGTAACATTTTCCAAATCTTCTTGGTTTACATTGTTGCAGAATATGCATTGCATTGCCAACTGGATAGTCTGTTAGCCTAAAAGAAAACAATCTACAATAATTGAGTAAAATCTACTTGATAGATATAGAACGAACAATATAATGGGTATTATTGTCAGGCCGTCGAAACCAAATGTAATAATCTTTAATTTTGTATAATGTATAATTGTGTAATAAAAACACATAAGGCAATTTAAAAATATATTGTCGTCCTCTATTATATAATAGTCAGCCGCGGTTCTATGGGCAGCTGTTTTTCTATTTTTTATTTTTTATTTTTTCAGTAAACACAAGAAATAAAACTTTCCATTATCTGCTACAATAAATAATTTCAGCATTACCGCACTGAAAGAACTGTTATGTTGATGCAATCAATCATATTAATGTGTTAATCTTTTTTAATTTCGACAAGCAGGTCGCTGGCGTAGGCTAACGTGTAATCGTTCACTGTATTTTTTGTGTCATATGAGTGTATATAATTATATTGGCCTATAAAAAATGTTTACAATGCAGATTAGTTGTCAAAATGTTAAAACCACCCCGTCGATTCTTGCAGCGCTATAGGCCAAGAGACAGCCCACCCCACATGTTTTTCGACGTAGTAATAATAATTATGCTATAATTAAAACAGTATTATTCATTGTCATTAGTACAGTCAAACTCGCCCTGAACATCAGCAAAGCCTACAACTGCGAGGCGCGAACCACAGCACAAGCAGTCACATGCATGCGCCTCGCACTGATCACGTGATCCGTACGATCGCTGTGATTGGTTCCGTGACCTAGTGCTAGGCTCCGCCGTCCCCCGGATTATTACACTTTGCGATCTTGTTTTAGTTATTACACAATCTAAACAACTTATATTGAATACTTTGATGGCACCCTGGCCACGAGCAGTTTGTGATGTTTTGTGGAAAAAATCTCATCTCAATCTTTTACCGTTCACTTGCAATGAAGTGAAACATTTCTTTACTGCTCAGCAAAAACTTGAAAATTTTGCGTTCGAAAAGTTTCGAGGGCCATTCTTGTGTAATTTCGATACAATCTGAAAATCTGAATTAGCCAAATTCTTGAAAATACTTTTTTCTACCAATTGATTTTTTTAAAGTTTATTCTAGGAGAATTATCTCACTATTTACGAATTATTAATAATTATTGGGGAAAATGTTACTTTTAGGGGGTTTTGGGGGTTTTGGGGAGTAAATATCCAAAATATACATTGCCAACAATGTTTGTTGTATGCAGGACATTCTTCTGAGTAGGAATAATTTTGGTGTCAGCTTTTAACACCCCGGTACACCACTATTGAGAAGGAGACACATTTTTTCAAAACTGGCCTAGCCTACCTTCTGTCTTCCCACAGTTTCCTTGCTTCGACTTCTTCCCACTTCTCACCTCTTTCCTGTATATCATTTCTTATTTGATCTTTCCACTTCTCTCTTGGTCTACCGACTCGTCTTTTAACTTTGTCCCCACTTTCAAATTCTGTCCTTGGAATTCTTTCTTCTCCCATTCTTCTGACATGTCCATACCATCTCAACCTTTCTCGTCCAATTTTGAATAATAGCTTCTGTCCTGATTTCTTGGCTTCTAATTTTGTCTAACTTCGATATTCCGGCTATGCTTCTTACAAACTTCATTTCAGCTGCTTGAATCCTACTTGCATCTACGGCTCCTAGTGTCCAGGTCACTGAAGCATATGTAAGGATGGGTAGATAGTATACCTTGTACAATAACACCTTGCATTCATTAGGGAAATCCTCGTTCCAAAGTAACTTCCTTACTTGCTGATAAAAGGATTCTGCCTGGGCCACCCTTTTACTGATCTCACTTCCCATCTTTGCCTCCTTTGTGATAATGCTACCTACGTACGCAAACTCTTCTGCCTCTTCCAGTTCCTCATTTCCAATTTTAATTTTCTCTCTAGTTACTTTACTTGTTCCTTTCTTTCTAGATTTTTCCATCACAATAGTTTTACTTTTTCCTACACTGATCTTTAGTCCAAATTCTTCTGTTACAAGATCCCACTTCTTCACTTTTGTCTGCATATATATATATATATATATATAAATCAAAATCAAACATAATATTAATCATATCAAACATACATGGGCAGTTAAAATATTATAATTTATATAATAAGGCTTGGAGCTTTCGTTAGTAGCCAAGTATATGTTAAAAAGTATTCTAATTTGTTTCTGCTTATAATAAAATCTTGATTGTTGAACACTATTACTCCAGGCAAAAATATTGTATCCAATGCGAGAATAAGCTACTGCGTAGTAAAGCATTAAAAGAGCATCAAATGTAATAACACTTCTAGGACAGTAATGTATAGCAAAACAATTTGATGACAATTTAGAACACTACTTCTACTACTACACTAGAACACTTGAATTGACTAGATCAATTCTAGTAGTAATTAAGGCTCAAAATGGCATAAATGTTGTACTACCTTTAAGAGTATAACACATTAAATTATCTCATTATTTACTTGCCTAATATATAGCGGGTTTCATAGAAATATTGATAAGATAGCTTATTAATCATATTATTACTTTGTAAACTATTTATTTTATAATAAGTCTTTGGATACTTATAAGTGTATTGGAGTGTCTTATTCCGATTAAAATACAAATGTCAAGTTTAAATATTAATTTGATTGATATGATTTTATAACCAAAAGTAGGTCTAATAGTCCACAATGTAGTCTACACAATCATTTATAAATGGAAAATTACTGCCAATAAAATAAACATTATGCTTTTATTAGTTTCTCTCTAAGCTGGTTGTTTCAAATTGAACGTACCTTCCTATTGTTCTGAGAAACTCCTGAAGTTCCACCAAACACTTAATTAATGGACATTGTTCACACAGGATAATAGAATTGATACAAGTCCCTCATCTTCCTCATCTAATCCTTTATCATTGTTTGTAATACTGTGATACTTTTAACTATTGAATGAACCCGAGCAAACCAGGCTATGAAGTAGAATGCAGAGGTATATTCTTGATTACTTTCAGTACATTGTTAGCCAGTTCAGGCCAAGAAAGTGTGTGTTTTATTTATGGGGGCTTAGATATCTATTCATTGTTTCTCGCTTTTTTCCTCGTTCATTAATGGTAGAGGTGCCGGTTATAATTTTTTCTGTTAATTTTCTGGGGGATTGCCTTGCCTTTCAAACCATTAGGGTCATCAAAAACATTAAATATCTTGTTTTGTGCTCACTTAGTAGAGCATCTCTCCCCAACCAAAAATACTTGTATACTTCCGGCGACCAAAAGACCAGCTCCATAACAAAATCCCAATCTTCTCAAAAAGTCTATAATGTGTGCATCCAAAAGTCATGAGCTGGCGCTCGGTAAACTAGAGGCGTGCTCTGGCAATCGTCGTCGAGGTCCGAGGATCTTTCACTCTTCCCAAAACGACCTATTCGACAATGACGACCATAACAATACGAACGATAAAAATGACGATGACGACTACGACGTGAGGTGAGAATCCCCCCATTTTCCCCTCCCTTTATCCCACTGTCCGTGTCTTGATCTGTCCACTAATTAATTTAATTAATTTATTGTATTTTACCTGCCCATAGGGCAGGAAGGCTAATGCAGGGCAAGTGTGCCCTCTGTAGCCTGACACAGTGATAACAGAGTTACAAATTAAACATTACATGAAAAACAACAAGAGAACATGACATTTATAAAGTTAGACAAATTGAAAGGCAAAAGGCGGATAAGGGTACTTGAATCGCGGTAGAGGTCTGAAGACTCGAGGACGCAAAACGAGGTCGTGAAGCTCATTCCTGCCGCCTGCGTGAAGACGTTGCACGTAAGCCCCTGCGAGGGCATCGAGTCGAGAGCTGATACCACCGACGCCGGTTTGGGCATACACGTCTTCATGCCGCGTCATCGGGGGAAGCCGCGCGATGCGGCGAAGGATTCTTCGCTCCAGCGAGAAGTATTGCTGGAGACATCCTCCAAAGACGGGTGTCAGCGCCGGGGCCGCGTATTCAAAGAGGGGACGGATGAAAGTTTTGTCCAGCGTGGATCTTGTGGAGTTACGTTGCAGTTTACAACATCTATCAGGTAAAATGCATTAAGCTAGAAATTTGTTTTGGCACGCTTCCTAGTCTAGCAACGACTTTGGCGTTTTCCTAGTAGACTACGGAAGAAAGACCCCTGCTGACTTTATCCAGCCTTGGGTAGGGACTAGGGAGAATGAATAGACTAGAGTCAAAATTTTGTATGAGTATAGTCACTCTAAGGTACCGTAATACTCTATAGCCTATACGTTGTAGGCCTATTTCGCTACATAACGTCTTTATATCACATGTTGAATATAAGGGAAGTGATGTTAACGGTTGATGCGCCCTGGAACCAAATATACTACAAACAATTTTTTGGCTGTAGGGGCCTAGGATATGTGTAAGTTATTGGTGGAAAAGCGTTTTTGACTCTTTTCCGAGGAGGGGGGGGGGGGGGGGGACAACAAATTTTCTACTGATTTTTTGGGTAAAGGGACCAAGCACGGTGTGTTTGTGGAGCGGAGCCACTTAACTACAGCACCGGCGTCAAAAATTTTGGAAATCAGGTTTTTAGTGTTTGTTTGGTGAAGCAAAAAATAAGTGGGCTGAATGCAATACCAAATTAATGTATTTTTTGCAGCGTAAACACTAGGAAAATGAGAATTGGACTCATTAACGAGATAGACTATGTTACAACCATTGAATATACATATCATTTCTTTTTGCGATCACGTCCACTTACAACATATTTGGGAAATTGTCAAAATTGTTGGTCATAATCTTCTAAAGTGGAGGGGGGGGTTACGGTAAATAGAGGGGGGTAAATTCCCCCATTCCCTTCCTACGCGCCTGGTGACCACACATGTTTATGAAATGATTGGATGAGCGTAGCGAGCGAAGCGAAGATTCCATTTCACTACACTGGAGAAAAAAATCCGGAATGTTTTTGTTTTTTTTTTTGTTTTTTTTTTGTTTTTTTTTTGTATTTTTGTCTGTCTGTTAACACGATTCCGGCTAAACCGATACCCTGATTGCGATGAAATTTTATGGAGTCCTCGAAATCTCTGAATTTAGACTGCTACGTTTTTGAGCGCAAAAGGAAAATTATTTCTCATGAAAATCGCAATTTTACGATTTTTTTCGATTTTAAAAAAAATTTCTTCGACTTATAACACCTACCTGCTTTGTCCGATTGAATGATTTTTTCACAGAACTTAATTTTATGAATTGATATATTCGTGTGAAATTTTGAGTGTAATCTAAAAAATATTTCTCAGAAAATCGCAATTTACGATTTTTTTCAATTTTTTTTCAATTTTTTTGGCCTTATAACACTACATGCTTTATTCGATTGTAATGATTTTTTTTCTAAGAACCTTAATTTTACTATGCTACTACGACTATGTATTCGTGTGAAATTTGAGCGTAATCGAAAAATTATTTCTCGTGAAAATCTCTATTTTACGCTTTTTTCATTTTAAAAAATTACGCACATCCAACAACGCGCCTGAAAAAGCGTTTGCGATGCTTTCTAGTTATCAATATTGAACAAAAACGACGTCGACCACAACGTAAGAATCCTCCCTCATCCTCTCCCTCTATCCCGTCCCCTCTATCTCACTGCCCTTGGCTGGATCTGTGCGCATGGGTCTTACTTGTGGAATTATTTATACAATTTACACTTTAAGGAACATATGAAGTGAAATGCATCTTGCTACAAACTCTAAGCACGCTTTCTCGTCCAGCAACGACTTTGGCGTTTTCCTAGTTGTATCATGTCGACCTCTTCTTCTATCAGATATTATTTTAGAACTCTCAACGTAAGTGATCTATTATTCAGATTCGGGCCCTGATTATTGGAGCTGCGAAGCTGCAGCCACCCCAAGTTAAATATAAAATTAAACCACTATGCATTTATTAACAAATTAGTTAAATTTACTATTTTCCAGCTTTTACAAATTTAATTTATTTGGTCTGTGGCGTAGCGTCCTTTTTCGAGAGGGGGGGGGGGGGGGGGCATTGATCGTGAAAACATTGTTTCGGGAAAAGTATGTATTCTGGTCGAATGGGAGGTCTGGGGATGTCCCCCAGCTAGTGCGGGTCTGGGGCGCACAGACCCAGATTTATTTTAATTTTGTGCACTTTTAATATTGGTTTAATAGTGGTTTCGTCGACAGTTAAATATATTATGAGTATTATGAGTTTTATTATTAGTTTACAAATCTTGACACAAAATTGTGCCCCTACCTCCCCCCCCTCCCCCTTCTGACCAAATTCACGGAAGGGCGTGCGCCCACTCTCACTTCCCTCATCCCCCTTCCGTAGTCTCTCCACTGGATTTGGTTCTGTGGTTTTTCTGATTATTCCGTCGAACAATAGCACGTGCTATTTCCACACGCACGGCGAGTTCTATCTTTGAGACGCTGGAGCTAACATTCGATAATTATGTTCCAGCTGTTCGCGACAGTTTTAGCCCACTCTTGTTTCACGTAGTATTTAGTTTTCCACTCCCCCCTTTTCCCTCTAGCTTATCTTTTCTCTGATTGCAAACCTGACCTAGACTGGTTGTTGGCTCGTTGCCTATTGCATTCGAACTGCCACAGTGTTCATACCTCCGTACGGCTGTCTGTTCTAGGCAGCGTATTCGCATATTATTTCATAGTGCGTTGCCTCGAGTGCAACAGGTATTTTTTCTTCGAGGTCACTCTGTGACATTTTCTTAACATACACAGTTCACAGTGCTTTATACAAGTGATATTTAATTTGATTTACGTGTGCATTTACGTTTGGTATTGCTATTGCATTATCATGTATTACTTTCATCACTATCGATTTCCCCTTCTTTCTATCATCGGTACTTATTCGGCTAGGGGGGTCCAACTTTTATACCCTATAAACTGTAACGGAAAGGATTTCGGGTGCGCTCTTGTCGATTGTATCCTAGAACTAGCGCGGCGCACTGTAACCAGCGGAAAGTTCGGCTAACCTAACGAAAGTACACCTTTAACATAAGTAGTAATAACGCAATATAGCAGTGTTAAACAAGGTACATAAAAGTTGGACCCCCCTAGCCGAATAAGTGCCTATCATCTTACTAGGCTAGCCTATCATTTTCCCTCTCTTCATCACATTCATCGACACCTCGGTCAAGCGGCAAGTTTGCCGTCTCCACAATCAACTGTCTGAAAGCCAAGGTAAGCTAGTTTGTGATTTTGTTTCTTCATTTTCCCCTCGTATCTATTGGCATTATTGCCTTGGTGCTAACACCAGCAGCAAAAGAGAAGGCTGTTTAGAAGCTGTTACTATACCGTTGTTCGTTCGGCACCGCTCGGCCTTATTCGGAACGTTCGGGTCACGACTAACGTAGCGTCTGGCGTAGGTCTACACGCTCGGACTTGCAATATAATCGGGAGTTGTGATCCCTTCCCCAATGTAGGCTAAACGTAGGCGGAAGCCTTGATTGATAAGATACATAACCGGTGGTGAGTGTAAGTGGACTATAAATTCAAGAAATAACATTCAGCGATTAAGTACATTGGAAGGACAACGCCGTCATTGCATAATGCAGAATGCAGAACGCAACAGGTAAGCGTTCTCAGTGTTGCCAACTTGACGGAAATTCCGTTAAAACTAATGGTTTATACATGCCATATAACGGACAAATATTCCATCTGACGATTAACGGAAAATCTTTTGGAATGAAAATGTGTCTAGCGAAATACTAGTGGTTTTCGAAATAACCCAATTTCCGTGCTTTTTCATGATATTTCGTTGACATTTTGTATGGGAAGCGGTAAATAAGTTTAACTTTTAGCAAATAATTAAAATATTTAACCCTTGTAATAATGATGATGGTCCTAATGTATACATATTTTACTCAAGATAACGTATCTTACTTATTTTGAAATACTGAAATACTACTACTGTTTTAAATCCTTTTAGTCCAATTTAATGAATAAAAAAGTCAAATTAACCTGTAAAAATAACTTGAACGGAATGTACTACTATTTAGTGGGAATTTAAGGTTCTGTTGACGAAATTAGTTAACTAGCCTGACATTGCCAAACAATGAACGGATATCTGCGGTGGTGAGTTATAAACGCGCTTAGCCTACTCCTGTTTTTCTTGTTTGATGTTTATTAACGATAAAACTTTGTGACAAATATGCGCAGTGGAGTAACTAGCCCTTGTTTTTCGGGGGAGGGGGCGTTGTCCATAACAATTATTGCTTCGGAAAAGTATATAGCTTGGCAAAATGGGGGGCCTGGGGCGCATAGCCCCAGTTTTTTGTTTTGTTTAACATTGCAAATGGTGGTATTTTACTAGATTTTAACGTGGATGGTTTCGTCGATAATTTATAAAATTGTGAAGGTTGTCAGTTTTACTGTCGGTTAACAAAATCTTTCCACAAAATAGTGCTCCCCCCTCCCTCCCCCCTCTCTGACCAAATTTTGTGGGGGTGGTAGCCCCCTCATGTTCTGGGATTTAAATATAACAGGTTATTTTACTAGGCTTATGCATTTTTAAGTTAGTACATTCTTTTGTGTGTGTTGGTTCCCCTGCCTATTAACAAGATTTTGTCAGAAAATGTCCAAAATCTTGGATAAAAACAAGACCTTTTTTAAAAATAAGATCTTGACAAGATCTTGCAATAACTGCCACCTGCTGTTATCTTCTGGAACCTCATCAAACAACATGGCTAGAAGTTCAAACCAGCCAAGACATTGTGTGGTCTATTGTTTCAGTTTATATGAAACTAGACTGGATAGTTAGTTGATCAATAGGCTTAGGCCTACGTGGTAGACAGAGGCCACACACTCATAAAAATACAAATTTTAAGATAGTTGGAATCGTCATTGACCTATGCCTATACGCTTTGTGAGTATTTAAAACCGTTTTTTCCTTGCAATAGGGCTGTGTTTGCCTTCTAGCTTTCACCCAAGTCTAGGGCCTAAAATGCCTAGGCATGGGAAGGTAGTAGGCCTCTGCTTGCACAATGCATACTATCAAAGCCCAATTTTTAGTCAATAAATAATAACATTTAACACGTCTTGTAGGCCATAGGCTTATGGGGTAAGGGAAAATCTAGTCAAACCAACCTGGACCCTATAAGGCATAGGCCTGACGTACTTTCTTTAATATTCAATACAATAATATTCAGAAGTTAAAAAATCCATCCCGACCGGGGTACAAAACCGAGTCTCCCACATTCCAGGTAGGCGCCTTAGCCAACTAGACCACCGAGACGGAAACTTTGCGGACTTTATACTTCTGAATTGAATTGTAATTGCATTATTGATGAGCGAAGAGAAGATTCCATTCACTACACTGAAGAAAAAAATCCGGAATTCGTTTCTTTTTTCTTTTTTTCTTTTTTCTTCTTTTCTATTTTTGTGTGATTTTTAACACGATTCTGGGTAAACCGATAATCCAATTGCGATGAAATTTTCTGGAGGCCTTCGAAATTTCTGAACTTAGAAATGCCACGTTGTTTAGCGCAATCAAAATCTTTGTTTTAACAACGAAAAATCGCAATTTAACGATTTTTTTCGATCAATAAAACATTAAAAAAAAATTCTTTGACTTATATATAGTGGTCTCAACGAAAGAATGCAGATAGCTCGAAATTGTTTCCCCAACATAACAATTCTGTCTCGACTCTATTCATGCTAGCTCAGCGTGGATCTAGCACGTGGAGGAACTCCCTGATCTAGCGCAGATAATTTTGCTTTCGTTGGTAAAAGATATTTCTCTTTCATACACAAAGGTGACATTCCATTTACCGCGCATTCATTCTACCCCCACCACTACAACGCATCTGCATTCTTTCGTTGGAGCAAGTATAACACCCACATGCTTTATTAAATTGTAATTATTTTTTCACAGAACCTTAATTTTATGAATTCATCTATTCGTGTGAAATTTGAGCGGAATCGAAAAATAATTTCTCATGAAAATCGCAATTTTTCGCTTTTTTTAAAACATTTCTTCAACTTTTAACACCTACATGCTTAATCCGACTGCAATGATTTTTTTTACAGAACCTTACTTTTATGAATTAATATATTTGTGTGAAATTTGAGCACAATCGAAAAATAATTTCTCATGAAAATCGCAATTTTACGCTTTTTTCGTCTTAAAAATAAATTACGCTCATCCAACAACGCGCCTGAAAAAGCGTTTGCGAAGCTTCCTAGTAATTTGAAATAATCCAGTAATAGGCCTTACCATCTAGGGCCTAAATAATATTTAGCTAAAATTCCGTCTTTCTAGCAGTTCTCTTAATAGGGCAGGGCCTACTACAAAGTACAAACATGCAACTTCTTCAAATAAGTCTCTCTCTTTCTGCCGAAAAGACACTGTGTGCTCTTTCTATAAAATTAAACTGTAATGTTGTATAGTATAACAACATTGCATTTGGGATGAAATTCACTTGGGAAATCAGGGTGTAATGCATGCCGTTCTTCAGGTGTCTAAACTAGGTTTATTAAGGACAATTGTGAAAGTATGTCCAAACAGACTGTGTTGGCTCGAGCGTTAAGCGCGCGACTATGATTCGGGAGGTCCCGGGCTCAAATCCCATCGAGACCGGCAATCCTGACTGAAATTTTTTCCGAATTTTTCTTTAATCGTTATTACGAATTGAATGGATTAAGTCCTCTTAAAAAGTCCTCGGACATCCCTTAACAATTATCCAAATTCCAAAATACCTATAGCTAGACACCTGAAGAGGGGCATTACATGAATTGCATCCTGGACAGGTTTCCCAAGAAAAAATTATTTCGGGTTTTCTAAACGCTGTTTAAGAGGACTCAATCCCTTGCATTCGCAATAACGACCGAGGAAAATCTTTAAATTATTCCGTAATGATTCCTGGTCTCGATGATATTCTAACCCGGGACCTCCCGAATCAGAGTCGCGCGTCTAACGCTCCAGCCAACACTGTCGGTTGTACAACACTCGATAGTTGTCTGCAGTAGGATGGTAGTAACGTGTATGATGTAACGCTTTCACGTTACGGGGTATCGTATTACTGATTAGGCTAGAAACATGTAAAATAATTCGTTAATATTAAATATTAACGAATTATTTTCTTTTTTCTTTCTTTATTTTTTCGAATTATATCTTGACAACTTTTAACGTTATTTGCAGTAATTTCAGGAATTTTTTGTAAACTTCGTTATTTGCTGGTGGACTGCAGTATAACCAAATCGATCAAATTAAGCGGCAATGCCATTTTCATAACTTAACCAGAAGACAATGCCTACATCAAAATCAACATTAACTAGGAAAACGCTTAAGTCCCGCCGCGTTGTTGGATGAGCGTAATTGGTGTATTGAGCTGCCATGTGTTATGCGGATTTTTTGTTGTTCTGTGAAAAAATCATTTCTGTTGAAGATTTTTTTAAAAATTAATTTAAATTTAATTTTTGAAAATAATATGTTTTGTGATTATTTCCTTCTGAAGGAAACATGTTGGAAAATAGTGTAACGAATTTGTTTTTATTGACAATATGAATGCATTATGTAATAAATCACTTTTTTCAATTACATTTTTGTTTTTTTATTTCATTTTGTGACTACATTGCAACCGTACACATTTCCCACCTTCTTGGATGAGCGTAGCGAGCGAAGCGAAAATTCTATTCTACTACACTGAAGAAAATAATCAGGAATGTATTTTTTTGGATTTTTGTGTGTTTGTTACCACGATTCCGGCTAAACTGATACTCCAATTGCGATGAAATTTTCTGAAGGGCTTTAAAATCTCTGAACTTAGAACTGCCACGTTTTTGAGCGCAATTGAAAAATTGAAATTGAAATTCTCATGAAAATCGCAATTTTATAATTTTTTTCGATTTTTAAAACATTTCTTCGACTTAATAACACCTACATGCTTTATCCTATTATAATGATTTTTTCACAGAACCTTAATTTTATAAATTTATTTATTCGTTTGAAATTTAAGCGCAATCAAAAAATTATTTCTTATAAAAATCGCAATTTTACGATTTTTTCATTTTTAAACATTTCTTCAACGCATTACACCTACATGCTTTATCCGATTATCATGATTTTTTTCACAAAAAAATACATTTTATGAGTTAATATATTCGTGTGAAATTTGAGCGCAATCAAAAAATGTTATCTCATAAAAATCGCAATTTGACGATTTTTTTCATTTTTTAAAATAACGATTACGAAAAAATTTCTTCGACTAACACAAAACAACAGAAAATCTGCATAACACATGGCAGCGCAATGAACCAATTACGCTCATCCAACAACGCGCATGAAAAAGTGTTTGTGAAGCTTCCTATAGTTCTTAACAACTAAACATCACAACTATCCGTAACCGTACCGTAACAACAACATTAAATCAATACATTCAGTTTGTTTAAATTTGTGGATGTTTCTTTTGTTTTGTTAATTACAACTTACGACAACATTATAATTATATACATTTCATGCATTTTCTCTTCACTTTCTACTAATCCGGGAATTTTACTGGAAGTTAAGGGGTCAAATACTTTTTTATAAACAAAAAACAGGAAGTAAAATCGAAGAAATTAATGATTAGTGAAAAATAATCACATTCTTAGAAAAGATTTATAAAATTTTCACTAAAATTGAAAAAAACAAAATTTGACTAACCATTGACATGAAAAAAGTTTTTGTTACGATTTACATTTTTATACACTTACCCCATCCAATTTTGTCCTAAAACTACTAATACTAATACTATTCGAACCTCGCGCCCTCACTAAACGCGCCACCTCGCCCAGCTCCGCATCTGCGCGTTTCCAAGCAAAGGGGTTGCTACCTGGTGGCGAAAAATGCAACTGTCCGATCAGTGATAGTCGGAGGAGCGCGCTATGTGCTTACCTGAAGAACACGTGTCATTCCGTGTTTGCCACTTATAAATATGTACAATCACAGGTACATTGTCGTTGCTCTCCCAAATGTTGTTAATTGATGATAATCATAAGCATGGGGGTGCACCAAAATGATAAAATCGCTCTCCAATATGCGGGATTCGAGACCATGTCCACCAGAATAATATTACTATGTTCAGACCTGCGCCCCATGCACCCATGAGACACCGAGGGTGGCATTTGTATTCATATTACAATTCTCTAATTGTAATATCATAATAAATCATTGGTATTTATAGGCTATATACTAAAGGCCAACAGGGTACGATTAAAAATACTCAATCAAATTCAAACCGTCAAGAATGTTCACAACTCATAGTAAACACACACATACAGTATCGCTCGCTTCTTATGGCACTTTTAATTGAGATATTATACTTCTTTAGTTTTATTATGATAATTTTAAATATAAATAAAGTCATAATAATAACAACAAAACAATAACAAAAATAATAATAATTGTAAGCTTATTAGGGCTTATGCACAAGTCCCAACTCCTTTTCTACCTTATATAATTAATGTAGGCCTACATATTGTCACGCATAGCTAATTAGGCCCTTTGGCTGAGGGTGGTGATCGCCAAATGAGTGTTTAAGTGGGGGCGTAGCGTAACTCTTTAAGGCCTAAATAACTAGCACGGACCAGGGATCGTGGGTAGGTGGGTTCATGAGGGGGTTGTAGACACAGTAATTAGACGTGATTCCACTTAAGAGACCAGCACTGTATTAGAGATAAACATAATGCCCCTCCTATTCTGGCCTAGGATCGAACCTATGAGTTCCGTCTGGCAGACCGTGGGTTCATACCTCTACTGACTCTATGACTTACTAATGGGTGTGCATGGCTTACCGAATGCTTGTGGTTCCTGGTATGTGGTTTAGACTGGCCCCCTCCGACACCCTGATGTCGGACCCTGGGCGATGTCTTCTCTCTTCACCTCTTCTTATGGTTAATCCTTGTTCTGGTTCTTCATCCGGTAATCCTCACTAAGAACTCTTCCAGGACATTTGTGGTTCACGTTGCGGTTGTTGTTGCACTGTCCTGACCTCCTCCGTCCACGGTTGTCACTCGTCTCCCCCTGTTCTCCACGAACGTCCGCACTCTTACGTTCAGTGCACTTAATCAAAGTCCGATTTACTTGCACTATTTAGTTGTGCAATCTTTAGTATTCAGCGTTTTGTCGGTCGATTCCCTTCCTGTATTGCGACTAAATGAGCCACACCGGAAAGTAACTAGACGTCTTGACCCTTAATGAACTCACGTCGGTATGTTCTCTGATTGGATTCCGAAGTGTATTGGACCTCGAGATAATTAGTATTAAGTCAACATGTACTCTACAGGACATGACAATATACCGTTTACCGTCATTGTTTATTTATTACATAAAATAATACATAATATCATAATAAATACTATTTATATTATTACAATAGAAACTATAATGATATGACCTACAAGATTTTAAAGCTGTCTGCAGAATGACGCGTCATGGCATTATTAACATACAAAACAATAATAAAAATAGGCCTATCTTTAATAAAATGTATATTTAAAAAAAAAAACAGTAGTCCTAAGTGTATAGTAGATAAATATATAGGCCTAGGCCTACTCCGATTGCGTTTTACATTGTAAAACGATGTAGAAAACGTGCAAAACAAGTGTAGGGCTATAATTTGCAAGAAGCTCTTTTAATTTTTAGATATCATGTAAATTGAAATTATTAGTATTGGTGGGCAACATTTAATCTTGGCAAAATATTATCGATCTTCATCATTCAACATAATTTTAAACACTTGTTTCTGAATTTAATAGTTTAACGTTGTGGTTTGTTTTTTCAAACTTATATCATAAAATAATCTCAATTATCTGTTGTAATTTAAAATGCTATTAAATTGCCGTTTTTAATAAAGCCGATCCCCAAAACTTACGAATTTTACTAATGAAATACTCGGACGATATAACATAATCAACAATATTTTCGCAAATGATCAGAAATGTAACAAAAATCAAGTTGAACCTATAACTGAATATACACAGCGCTCCCCGTAAGCAGCTCGCCTCTATCACCGATCGGTCCGACATGTTGCGTTTTAGTGCTGCCATCTATCTTCGCTTGGAAACGCGTATAGGTGGAACCAGATAAGCTGGCGGCCGTCAAGGTCAAGCGAGAGCACGGACGCCAACGTTGACAATTTACACAGAACTGGCATTAGGTAGGGCCTACCGGTCATGTTATCGTGACATGTTATCACATAAATAAACATTTTATAAGCTGTGAATAAAGTAGTTCGTCCCACAGAGTCAGTATTTTAGCGAAATAATGATTTTAGGTAATCACGATTACGAAAGTGTTTTTTTTGCCTTGTTGGTAATGGTGTGTTCAAAGTTCCAGCTGTTTATAATGCCAACCTCGCCAGATGTGATGTCAATGTTTTGGAGCATCAAAATGTCTTGATTTTATTTGTACACTTCATAAATACTTTATATTTAGGATATATTGGGCAAGGCCTGGCTTTAAAAAAGTCGTGTTTATCTCCGAAAGCAGTTTTAGAGACCGTTATTTTATTAACTTTTTGCCGATCCTGTGGCCATAGTGCGTGGACGACAGTGCTGCGATCCCTCGGCGACCGCCACCTTAACTGGTCCCACCTATAGTTCTCTCTCCTCCCGCTAGAGCGCTGGAGCGTCGCGACGCCCTCCTTGACGCGTCCACCTCGCCCGGCTCCGCATCTGCTAGTTTTCTCTCCTCCCGCTAGAGCGCTGGAGCGTCTCGACGCCCTCCTGGTTGCATCCACCCCCCGACGTCTCACTCATAACGCGGCGTTCTCTCGTTCACGGCGGACGTCGGTGTTTCGAGCTCCGTCGCGAAGTCGAATACGCGAGATATATTTCGTGTGGCGAAAACGCGATACCTTAATTTATTGGCGTACGTTTTACGACCAATCTTAAATAATAAGTATTAGTAAACTCAATATAATTTAATTAATTGTTTATAATTTAAAAAAATATAAAGCTGATTTTTGTTTAAAAAAACAAAATTTTTAGCAAAATCTTATAGGTAAATAATCAACTATTTTTTAGGGCAAAATATTAATCGCGATATTTGAATATTATTGATTGTTATACGATATGCAATTATCTTCTGAAGAAGTTAACACATAAACATTTACTTCGGCTCATTTTAAGTTTTTGAGTATTTAAATGCTAACAGATTGCTTTAACGTTCCAAAATCAAAAAAAGATATTAACAAAAAATAAACATTACATTTTTTTTATAAAATAAACTCATAAATTGTTCATGGAAGTAAAGTTTTGATATGACGTTTATTTAATTTAAATAGACGAAAACAAAATTTTATAATAAGTTAATTTACCAACTGAAAAGTTATGATTTTCCAGATTTAAACAATTGACTAAGAATTGTTTAGTTGAGTGTGACTGAGTATAACGATTCACATGAAATACATGAATGCATAAGTGTGAAACAATAATACCAATGTTAAACTATTTATTTTAATCGAATATATTCATTTATTAATTCCTTTACAGGTTAAAATTGAATGAATTTTAATTAATTTAGCATCTTACAATTTCATTTAACATACAATCAAAGAATGCACAACCTGAAATATTTTTGACATTTATATAAGATACCTTTTGTTCTAGGATAAGATTTTACCCTAATTTGGAAAGACTGTGACAGCTTATTTTTGAGGTTGCAAATGTAACGTAAACATTTGTATTTTTACCAACATTCTATCATTATCTGTGTGCTGACAAACATTTCGTTAAAACCTTTCGCGGATTAAATTGCGAACAAAGTTTTCGCGCGGGTAAACAATTCGCGAAATTTTGTGTGTGCAAAAGTTTCAAGTGCAAAGTAACTTTCCGTAAGCGGTGTTGTGCTTACAAACTTATCATCGTAATGGGACGTGTGCGTAAAAATCTGCAATAATTTGTGTGTAAAAATACAACATTTGTGTGCGTGAAAATTTGTCATAGTTGAGTGTTTAAATACTTTTGTCATTTTCTGTGTGCGTAAAAACATGTAATTTGAGTGCAAAAACATGACATAATGTGTGTGAAATCTGAGTCCATGCCGTAACCTTTTGTGTGCGTAATAACATAAAATAAATATTTTGGGTGCCAAAATTACTTTACGTCATTTTTTGTGTCCGAACAAAGTTCTCGGTCTTATTAATTGTTGTGTCAACTAAATAATATCATTGACTAAAACCATAATTTGTGTGTGAAATAACGTTTCGTCATAATTAGTGTACGTACTGTCATCGTTGTAATTTACATGCAGTTAAATATTCCATCACAATTTGTGTGCAGATAACATTGTCACAATTTGTGTGCAGACAACAAATTTGTCATCAATCTTGTGTGGGAAGGGAAAACACACTCCGTCATAAATTAGCTCTGAAAATTCCTCATTGAATACATACCTTGTTGATTATATTGTGTGGACAAAAAATATTAATTCATATTAAAAATAATTGTGGAAAGATATTCATTAATAATTTATGCATCCAAGTATTTCGTATGATCAAAATCATTAGCGAACAAATATTTCGTTATAATTCTTGACTGAAAAATAATCCAAGATCATTTTGTGTACAAACATGCCAATAGAATTTTAATATGATGGACAACTATTTTGTGTCCAGTTTTTGTCAGTGTAATATTTGAAATCAACGTAGCTTACATTGTGTGCACAAACATCTAGAGGAAATTCTCTCTCTACTGAACTTTCACTATTAGTTCGGTCAATACGATAAGACAAGAAACATTTCGGGTTGATCGGTAACCGCAAACATTCAGAAGTTTTAACAACTTCTTTTAACAAAGTGCAAACAAATTTATTTTCAATATAAAACGAAGACAATAACCGAAAATAATTATGTAAAAACAACAAGAATTATTTTAATGGGTTCAATGCAAACTAGTATTTTGTGTCTGGGATAAACATTGATTCCATCGAAAGAATAAATATAACTTAACGAACAAATATTTTCTCTGTGAGTGATCAGAAAACAAAATATTATTTTTGTGTACACGTTAAACTAAGTGAACGTTTCTATTTGTGGACTATTGAACAAGTTTGTGTGTCCATATTCCAAGTGTGTGTTTATAGGCCTACAGTGAAAATACATTGTTTTGAAATTGTTTAACTTTTTGCGCGCGCTTACATTCCTCAGAACGACAGAACGTATAATGAAGAGTGAAAAATAAATTCTGTTGAGTCGAACGAACTTTTTTCTTATTAAAAACATATCAGTGAATCCGTGTTTTTGTTGTGTGTGGGGTGGCCAGTCAAGAGATAACCTGTTGAGAAGGGTCTTCGCTTTCTTCAGCGAGTTTTAAGGTAAGTTCTGAACAACTTTATACCAACTAGAAATTATATGGCAAATGAACGATAAATAATAGAATTTTCAGCAAATACCGACAACTAAACGTGGGTTTAAGAGTGTGAATCACTTACACTCACTTAAATCCAGCCTGAAACCCTTAATCGTTATCTCAATAGTCCTGAAGAAAGATGGATGTAAATTTGGGAAAATTGAAGATTTTGCAAAATTACAGCTCAATTATTATGTAGGCCTATATATAAAACTAGGAAAACGCTAAAGTCCCGCCGCGTTGATGGATGAGCGTTTTTTGTAAGTTTTTTGTTTGCGTTTTTTGCGTTTGTTTGCACTTTTCCTTTGCAAGTGCTTTTTGAATGCATTGAAGGTGATTGTTGTCAAGTTTCTATTGTTACTTGTTAATTGGTATTATAAACCCCAAAAAAACTCATATTTAAACCTTTATTTCTGTGGATTCTGGCTAACTTTTTCAACTTTTTCTTTCAAAAGGTACTACATCACCATAATCTTAATGTCCATATGAAATCTGAACGTTGTAGCCCCACCCGTTTGGTCAGAATCGGCCCAAGTGTGACGAAAATATCGCACTAAAAATTGAAAAACTTATATTATAACCTTTATTTCTATGGATTTTGGCTAACTATTTCAACTTTTTCTTTCAAAATGTACTACATCACCATAACCTTAATGTCAATGTGACATGTGAACGTTGTAGCCCTACCCGTTTGGTCAGAATCGGCCAAAATGTCACGAAAATATCGCACTAAAAATCGAAAAAAAATCGTAAAAGTACGATATTCATGAGAAATATTTCTTCGATTGTACCCAAAAACAATACACCTCTAAGTTCAGAGAAAACGAAGGTCCCCTACAATTTTCATCAAGATCGCATAAGCCGTTTGCCCGGAATCGAGCGAACAAACAGACGGAAAAAAAAAAAAAAAAAAAAAAAAAAACACCCGAGCTAAATTTTTTGGGGGGTCAGTGAAATTGAAGTCTTCGCTTCGCTCATCCAAAAGAAAAAAGAACGGTCATAATATGCTAATTTTGGGAAAATAGTGTACACAATGTGCCATGCACGTTGTTTCATTTCGAGCGACGATTTTCAAAATACTGTTTCAATACATCTTTTTGCCTGCCATTTTAGTGTAAGAAAAAACTGAATTTTGAAATAAATAAAATCGAACAAAAACAAAAATAAATAAATGAACAACAACAAATAAAATAACAGATAAAACAAAATAAGCCAAGATCTGATGGACTTGAGTTTACATCAGAAGTAAAGAAACTTCTACCTAAAGCGGGGATCGAACTCTGGTCCTTCTGCATTGGAAGCATCGCCTCTAACTACAAGACCAACGAGTAACAAAATTAATAATTGGATGAGCGAAGCGAAGACTTCAATTTCACTAACCCCCCAAAAAATTTAGCTCGGGTGTTTTTTTGTTTGTTTGTTTGTTTGTTTGTTTTTTGTTTTTTTTTGTTTTTTGTCTGTTTGTTCGCTCTCTACCGGGCAAACGGCATATCCGATCTTGATGAAACTTGGAGGGGACCTTCGAAATCTCTGAACTTAGACTTGCTACGTTTTTGGGTACAATCAAAGAAATATTTCTCATGAATATCGTACTTTTACGATTTTTTTTCGATTTTTAGTGCGACATTTTCGTGACATTTGGGCCGATTCTGACCAAACGGGTGGGGCTACAACGTTCATATTTCACATGAACATTAAGGTAATGGTGATGTATTGCGTTCTGAAAGAAAAAGTTGAAAAAGTTAGCCAGAATCCATAGAATAAATGTTTTAATATGAGTTTTTTTAGGTTTATAATAACAATATTAGTATAGATTAACAAGTAACAATAGAAACTTGTCAACAGTCACCTACAATGCATTCAAAAAGCACTTGCAAAGAAAAAGTGGTCCTACGCAAACTAAAAACTTACAAAAAAGCTCATCCATTCGCAACAAAACTCTTATTAAATGAGCAAAGCGAAGACTTCAATTTCACTGACCCCCAAAAAATTTAGCTCGGGTGTTTTTTTGTTTGTTTGTTTGTTTGTTTGTTTGTTTTTTTCTTTGTTTGTTTTTTGTCTGTTTGTTCGCTCTCTACCGGGCAAACGGCATATCCGATCTTGATGAAAATTGAAGGTGACCTTCGAAATCTCTAAACTTAGAGGTGTATTGTTTTTGGGTACAACCAAAGAAATATTTCTCATGAATATCGTACTTTTAAGATTTTTTTTTTGATTGTTTGTGCGATATTTTCGTGCCATTTGGGCCACTTATGACCAAACGGGTGGGGCAACAACGTTCGTATTATACATGGACATTAAGGTTATGGTGATGTATAGTACCTTGTGAAAGAAAAAAATTTAAAAGTTAGCCAGAATACATAGAAATAAAGCTTTTAATATGAGTTGTTTTACGGTAAATAATAACAATTGACAAGTGACAATAGAAACTTGACAACAATCACCTACAATGTGTAGGCAGCAAAGCAAAGCACTTGCAAAAGTTAAGATATCCCACGCAAACTAAAAACTTAATAAAAAGCTCATCCATCAACGCGACTAAAAAAAGCGTTTGCGAAGCTTCCTAGTGTATCTCAATTTTGACAATACGGAAACACTTCTGTCGGTGTAATTGGATGAGCGAAGCGAAGACTTCAATTTCACTGACCCCTCAAAAAATTTCGCTCCAATGTTATTTTTGTATTTTTTTTTTTCTGTTTGTTCGCTCTTTACCAGACAAACGGCTTATCCGATCTTGATGAAAATTGGAGGGGACCTTCGAAATCTCTGAACTTAGACCTGTATTGTTTTTGGACACAATCGAAGAAATATTTCTCATAAATATCGTACTTTTGCGATTTTTTTCGATTTTTAGTGCGATATTTTCGTGACATTTGGGCCGATTCTGACCAAAGGGGTGGGCTACAACATTCATATTTTACATGTACATTAAAGCAATGGTTATGTTTTGCTTTTTGAAAGAAAAAGTTGTAAAAGTTTTCCAGAATCCATAGAATAAAGGTTTTAATATGAGTATTTTGAGGTACACAATAACAATTAATAATAACAAAATAGAAACTTGACAACAATCACCTACAATGCGTTAAAAAGCTCTTGCAAATGTAAAGAGACCCCACGGCAACTAAAAACTTACAAAAAAGCTCATTCATCAACGTGGCTAGAAAAAGCTTTTGCGAAGCTTTCTAGTATATTGTCATGTAATCTACTCAGATCTACAATGCACCAACAATCCTGATGTTATGAAGTTAAACCGCCGGGTACAAGGGAAAAAGCCCCGCCGGAAATCGGAGACGGGTTCATACCCTGCTGATTTTAAATTTTTTAATTTCGGATGGATTTCCATGTAGGCAAATATTTTGCTGTTTTATTATTTATTTTTTTTTTAAATATTTTTTTATTATTTTTTTTAACGTCATCCTATTCAGTTATAAAAAACTGATTTACGAAGGAGGACAACTAAATAAATCTAATTACATAGATGCAGAAACAACAATAAACTACAATTTCGTAAATATTTGAACAAACGTTTCTGCTACCATTGTTCAAATATTGTTAATTAGCTTTTTTTAATAGGCTAGTTTATTAACTTTTCCCAAACTTACACTATAACCAACTTGAGGTTACAGAGGGTAGGCCTATGGACATTGTCCATAACCATACTTGGGGAAGTTCGTTTTGAAAAGGAACTTTTAATAGATTCAGTTCATCAATCTAAAAATTATTTTTTACTAGGAAAACGCTAAAGTCCCGCCGTGTTGATGGATGAGCATTTCTAAAGTTTTTAGTTTGCGTAGGATATCTTTACTTTTGCAAGTGCTTTGTTTTGCTGCCTACGCATTGAAGGTGATTGTTGTCAAGTTTCTTTTGTTTTTTTGAAATTGGGTATTTATTTTTTTTCCGAAAAAAATTTAAATTAAAAGCTTTATTTCTAGGGGTTCTGGCTAACTTTTAAACTATTTGTTTAAAAAGGACAATCACAAAACCCTTTAATTTATCATTTTAAATATGAACGTTGAGCCCCACCCTTTTGGTCAGAATTGGCCCAAATGGCACGAAAATATCGCACAAAAAAAAAAAAATTTATTTTAAACTTTATTTCTATTGTTTGGCAAACTTTTTCATTTTTTCTCAGAAAGAAATACTCACCATTACCTTAATGTCCTGTGACTATTAATTTTTTAAAGCCTTCCCCTTTGGTCAAATGGGCCAAATGTCACGAAAATATCGCGCTCAAAAAAAAAACAAAATCGCAAAAGTACGATATTCATGAAAAATATTTCTTCGTTTGTCCCCAAAAAAACGTAGCAACCCAAAGTTCAGAGTTTTTAGGCCCTTCAAATTTTTATAAATATGCATATCCCGTTTCCCCGGAAAAGAGCAAAAAAACAAAAAAAAAAAAAAAAAAAAAAAAAAAAACGAGCAAATTTTTGGGGGGTCGGTGGAAATTGAAGCTTCGCCCTTCGCTCATCCTGAAAATTCAAATTCCTCATCAAATGAGCTCAGTTTTTTTCAAAAGTTCCATTTTTTTTTTTCGAGTTGTAGTGTTATC
Organism: Sweltsa coloradensis; assembly: GCA_024449915.1. Classification (NCBI taxonomy): domain Eukaryota; kingdom Metazoa; phylum Arthropoda; class Insecta; order Plecoptera; family Chloroperlidae; genus Sweltsa; species Sweltsa coloradensis. Next base: position 25,476 of record JAMZAV010003194.1, on the reverse strand, counting down.
ATGTTTTTAAAGGGGCTGCAGATCACTAAAGGCAACTCGAAGCATACTGCTGTCATAGAGCAGGTGATAGTAGGGTCATGATATGATTTACATACATAGAAAAGATTTAAAGTCTAACGGGAAGGGTTTAAAAATACTGAAAATTGTGCTAAGTTTTAAAAAGACTCTTGGAACGTTAAAGAAATTTTAAAAAAGGAGTGAGTCCAAAGATTTGATTTTTCTTTTCTTGTGCAGTTATTATAGTCTTTGAAGTGGTAAATACAGACTTCAATAGTTTGCTGTGTTACAAAAATTTTATCTTTTTATTGTTTTGAATTCTATTCCTCGTTTTTATTGTTTTGAGATATAATGTTGGTTTTTCCCACGGCAATGTCTCAAAGAATGTGTCATTTGATTAAACATGCAAGTATTTTATCTAAATCCGTTCAATTTCCGCTGTTTTACGATTTTATCGTAACGATCAATATAAGTTTCAAAGTTCCCGTAAAATTTTTGTTTCATGTGGGGATCGTCAAAAAAAGCTCTTTAGGAGGATTTTTTTTTGTTCAGTGTGTTTTAAAGGGGAATCTTTGGGCAACTTCAGAAACGGAAAATGGACTGTTTTGAAACAAAATTATTACATAAATATTTATAGTTTGAATTGGCTTACTTCGTCGTTTTGTGACAAAAATTTTTTAACACCGAAAAAAAATAAATATAACGTCAAAATGTGCATTATATTTTCGGATTTGGATTTTTCTAAAAAAAAAGAACCCCAAGGTAATTTAAATTTTTCCGGAGTTTTTATTTTTGTATAAAAAATTTTTAAGTTATTTTTTAAAAAAATAGTCACACAATTTCGAATAAAATTTTTTAAAATTATAAATAACATTACTTTTTCTATTATACTGACGCTAACCAGATATTTAGAAAAATTTCATGAAAAGCACTGTGTAATTTTTTTAATCGCTTTTTTTCTACTACGGTATAATATTTCTAACCTTTATGCAAAGGTAAATACAATAATATGATAAAAATGACAAACGTTACTGTGAGAAAATTTGTTCTTATTTTTAGATTTATTTTCATTTATTAAACTTTAGCTTTCCGCCGAGGAAATGGTTTTAGCAACCCTTTCCCCGATTAAAAAAAAGGGGAACTCCTTCCCAGGGTTCAATGCATGCCCTTTTTCAGGTGTTTAACTAGGTATTTGGGGGTTAGGCAAATTTTTAAAGGGGCTCCGGGGCTGTTTGAAGGACTCAAACCTTTAATTCGCATTAACGTTAAAGGAAAAACCCCGGAAAAAAATTCAGTCAGGATGCTGGTCTCTCGGGATTTGAACCCAAGACCTCCCGAATCAGAGTCGGGCTTATAACGCTCGAGCCAACACCGTCGGTGTAAATGAAAAAAGCTAACACAAGATACGTGTAACACCTAATTCCTACCGATTCCGACAGATTAAATTGGACACATTCTTTAGACTTCAGCTCCAGGTAAAATTGGTCGAGAGTTTCTTTTAAGAAATGTCCGTCGACATCCTAGTCCCCGCCTTTCACTTGTTTGGTTCATTTCACACCCGATAGAGACGCTCTTAATCGCTTCCATTCAACCATGTGTGAGCAGTTCTCACTCAATCGGATCCTCGACCGACTCCTAGACAACCAAGAGGAAAACGAAGCCGTTGAAGGAACCTCAATCCTTCCAATCCACTCTCACCAACGATATCTGGTTTTGAAATGCAATTACTTAACACGATGACACATACCCACGACGCATCCCAGTTGCTACACTGTAAGGAAATTCGCCGCGTGATCTACCATTATATATTTGGCAAGACCTGCTGCCAAGTATATAATTGTCGATCTACGCCAAACGTCTATGAGTAAACTCCCCTCACATAATTGTAAATCGTTCGTCTCTTTTTTGAAAACGTGACATATAACTCGTGCGCAACCCCCCCTTATAATTTAGCTCGTTGTTTCGTTATGGTGAACATATTTTTTTTTTGTGAGTGAACTACCTCACATAATTGTAGATCGTTCATCCCGTTCTAGTAAACGTTTTTATTTAATCGGGGCGAAACCCAAACCCCTTACTATCGTAGCTTTTTGCCCCTTTAGTAAACATACACTTTTCTTTGATTAAAACTACCCTCAATAATTGAAATCGTTCATCTTTTCTAGTAAACGTGTTATTTAACTCGGGCCCCCCACCTACCCTTACATTATTGTATTTTGTTGTTCCTTTATAGTCAAATTATATTTTTTCTTGTAGGAACGACCTCAAAAAATTGAAAATCGTTCGTTATTTTTTTGAAAAAACTGTTAGTTTTTTATGATATACACCATGAATAAGATAGACTTTGGTTCTTTTCGTAATCTTTCACGTTATTTTTATAAACTACTCTATCACTGAAGATTATCGGGTTTGCTTTCTTTTTTGTTCTTTTAAATTTGAGAAATACCACACATATTGACATATCGTCGGGTTTGTTTTAGAAAATTTTTTTACTCTTAGTGTGAGCAAACTACTATACTAATGATGGATCGTTAGGGTTTTTTTTGTAAATGTTATTTTTTATTTTGGAAAACATCCCTTCAAAATAGGGGATTTTTGGGGTTTTGTAAAAAATGTTTCATTTATAGTGTGAGCGTCTACTCTCACCAAAAACTGGTGGTTTTCAATTTGGCATGTATAGTTTTTTCCATCTAAAAAAAAGTTGAAAAATAAGTTAAAATTATTAAAGATGTTTGCAGTCACTCATCGATGTCGTTTGAATAATTGGCGGAACTGGGGATTCAATTTGGGCATAGAAATAAGGTTTTCCTCAAAAACAAAGTTGAAGAAATGAAGTTAAAATTATTCAAACTAAGTGTTTAGCATCCCTATCGTTTTGTCAAATAGTCTGGGGGAAAACTGGGGGAATTAAATTTTTGAAAATTTAAAGTTTTTTTTCCATCTAAAACAAAGTTAAAGAATAAGTTAAAATTATTAAAACTAATATGTTTGCAGTCCCCTCATGTTTTTGAATAAACTGGAGAGAAGGGTGGATTCAATTTAGAATAGTAATGCGCGATGTGTTGTATATTAAAAACAAGACAAAATTATCTAGTCATAATACAACGAAGAAGCTCACTATCGTCACCAACCAAAACCTGCCCCCCGATGATGATGAAATTCAAACGAGTTAAGGATCGGGTTTTTCGTCCAGCAGCTCCAGGCATGGGGTTTTCGAGTTGTCCTGCAAGAAAAAATTTTCAAAATTATTGATTAAAATTTATATGAAAACTTCATGAATGTCAATAGATCTTGTTATCTGCTAGAGTGAATAAAAAAAATTCCGCAGCATTATTAAGCACACAAAGGAGTAAAACGTCGCCCTTTAAAGGCCGGTAAATGAACGTTCTCGATGAACCTGCCAAGCAAACCCACCCTCGGCATCTCTCTCTTGTGTGAAACGGTTACGGAGGGCTTGCAGAATGCGATGTTTCGGCTCAGGCTTGGTTTTATTACCTTGGGGGAGCGGGGTAGGTAATGTGTCCAGCAGTGTACGCGTTTCCGAAACTAGGAACAAAAGTAGGTTGTTAAAAAACGATGTGTTATTCCATTTCATGAAATCTGGCTTAATCACATTACAATATTTACAGAACATATGAATTTGTGGAAATTCATTGTTCATCACACCCGAAAAATAATATAAACATTCCAAATTCCCATTGCATTGTTTTAGAAATTAAACCCACGAATTATATACGGTAACTATAGTCTGAGTCTTGAAATATTAATTCTCTTTTTTTTTGTTAATACCAATATTTTTTAAATTCACTTCTATTCTAAGAGTAAAATTTAATTTTACGGAAATTTAGCCCAGAAGTAGTAGTTTGATTACGGATTAAATAAAAAAGCACTGTTTTACTCCCCTTTTAAATGGCAAACAAAAAAAATACTTACAAAAATTGAGTGAGCAGTTAATTTACCAGTTATTTATCCCAATATTTTTGTTTGCTTCAAATATTTTTCAACGTTTGGATTCTTTTTCATTTTTTTTCAAAAAACAGTAAACCCTTTATATTTGAATTATTTCTCGTACGTGCCCCTTTTCCCTTTTTAAATAACTTTTTTACTATAGTCCTCCTAGCCCATAAAAAATTTTCTAATTGTGTGATCAAAGGGGACCAAAATTTGGAAAAAAAGTGTAAATATAAAAAATCTAAAAGTATTTCGATATGAAACCCTGCCATTTTTGGCTTGTTCGTGGAAGCTGTCTATTTTGATTATATTAAAACTTCGCCCAGTCTAAAAAAACATATTTGAAAATATGTAATGGATTTTAAAGCAAAACCTCCATACGTACGTGATTAAAAAATAAAATGTTGCCCTTCTTTGGGGAGGGGGGGTATGAGGCATTTTATTTTTTATTAATTTGTCGATTTTAATATTTACAACATTTTTTTTTTCTCTTTTGTTTAATACGTATGAAAGAATAATTTTTGTTTGATTGTATGTATACAAGTAGAAAGTTTTCTCAACTGATCTGAATTTGGTGGCAGAAAGGGAGTATTCCCCCAATCAAAACCATCCAAAAAACCTTTTCGCCCCCTTTACCCCCCCTTATTTTTTGGAATCACGCCACAGGTATAGCCCCGTTACGAGGCAGCTTTCGATAAATATGGTTGCAGGAGCTTTTATGAAAAAGCAGAAGGAAATGAAAGATTTTTTATTATTATTAAAAAAAAAATGGACCTTGGAACACACGTATTTTTTTTCGTTATCGCGATTTTACGTTTTGGTTTTTTTTCAAAAAACGAATCGCAAAACAACACACATAAAATAAAAAGAAAATTTAAATTTTTTGTTTATGTTTTTTGTATGCAGTGAGAAAATGTAGGTTGGCAGGTATGTGTGGTGCAAGGGTTACAGGAAGAAATGGAATGGAAATGGAAAATTAAAAGAGGATCTTTTTAAATTATTTAAAAGTATTTAAAAATTTCCCTTTTATCTCAAACTGCTTGTGACACACGGGCAATTTCAAAGAAATGAAGTACAATTTTATATTGGAAAAACTTCAAAAAATAATAATCCTTCGTTTTCCCGAGTGCAAAATTAAAATCATGTTGTTTTTTATTAAAAAAACTAGAACATGTTTTTTATTTCCAAAATTTCGTTTTTTTTTTTTCAAACAAGTATTATCTTATTTAATTTGTAATAACAAGCCCTACTTGATTAAAGATGACATTTTTTTAAAAGGTAGGGAATTTAGTACAAATTTTTGTACAGTAAGTGTCAGGGGTTTTTTTATTGGACAAAATTTAAAGGTTAAAAATTTTTAAAATATTATATTTTGGGGTTTCATTAGAAAACATCGACTGCAAGGGGAAGAAACCGTAAAACACATTGTCCACCAAAAAACCGATACCACCTAGTAAAAATGACATCATTTAAAAAAAGTTTTTACGAAAAAAAACTGGGTTTACTGCAGGGAGAGCAAAAAGATTAGGGGGGGGGAACCCCAAAGCTGGGACTATCTAAAGGGATCCCCCTTTTTAAGGAGATTGATGAATGATTTTTCAACGAAATTTTTGTGGAATCAATTTTTGGGTTTTTTTAAATCATAGAAAACCTATATGCATAACAATTTGAAAGGGAAATGTTTTCACTTGCACTAAGAAAGATCTTTTACGAAAAGTAAAGCGAACCTACCTGCCCAAAGAAAGGAAAAAATATAGGAGTTATTGTTTTTTTTGTATTTGTTATAGTACGATTCAAAAGGGAGCAAGGACTTTCTTCTGATCGGGGTTGGGGCTCATTGAAAAGTCGAAGTTTTTCCTGCCACGTTTAAATAAAATAATTACTAATAACATAATAACGTAATAATTTATCATGAATCTTCAGTTTTTCGTTATTTTTTTTTTTTCTCTAATCGTTTAAAAAAATTCCCCCCGGGGGGGCCCCCAAAAAATTAACCTTTTATCTGAGGTTTTTAATTTAATATGAAGAAAAACATCTATGATAAAAGCGATATTGAGTATTTTTTTTTAAGTCCTACGTTTTCTCGCTTTGCGAACACAAAAAATATCCATAAATATCGTTTTTATAAATACGCCTGGAATTTATTCCTTAAAAAAGGGAGATTTAAATTTTCCGTCCCGATTAACTGTATTTTTTAAGGGCACACATATACTAAGCCTTTACATATGTTGACTTTCTCATAGAAAAATCGTGTTTTAAAAATTATGCTGCCACGAATTTTTTCGGGAAAATAATGGAGATTATCGGTAGCGTAAATAGTATTTGAAGGGCATACTATTTAAAGCATCACCATTTACTATGGTTTTTCTCTAAATACATAATGTTTTAACAAAAGCTGGGGTTCAATTTTTTACATAAAATGGGAGATTCTCCGTCCGCGAAAACAGTTTTTGAAGGCCACTAAAGTACTAAGCTATTACATATGTGTGACTTTCTCCATAAATATCGTTTTTTAACATTATTGTGCAAACGAATTGTCGTAACAGAATTGGAGATTATCCATACGCGATAAATAGTGGTTTTAAGGGCACCTATAGGAATCAGCCATTTTAAAAATTTCGTTTTTATCTAAAAATATGATGTTTTGATAAACATTCCGCGATTTCAATAATAATTGGAGATTAACGGCCGCGATAAATAGTAGTTTGAACGCACGCTATAGTACCACAGCCTTCCATGAGATGATTCCTCATAAGAAAAGCCGTGTTGTACAAACGCTGCCTGCGAATTTACCCCCACAAAATGGGAGATCACCGGGCCCCGAAAAAGTAGTTTTACGGGAAAAATTTAGGGGTATGACATTTTCTAATAGTTGAGTTCTCGGAACTATAAATGCATTTTAACCATTGCTGCGAGTGAATGTTTCCTTACATAAAGTAAATTCGCCAGCTTTTTATATAGGTGTTGCTTTTAAGCATGTAGATCTCGGATCAATTTTTTGTTAAATCATTTATAAATATCGTTGTGTGGTGTTTTATAAAAGGGAAACTTATTCGTAATATTAAAGGTATTTTTTACGTTTAGGGGTCTCTGGATCGACTTTACCCTTTCCCTAATAGTAGATTGCGGCCCTCACATAATGGAGTCCCCCAAGATTTGTTTTCAGTGTGGGTGGCTTGGAAGTAGAGGACCCCCTCCACAATTTGTCTCTCATTGATCGTACATAAGACAGTTTTTTACCTAAATCGACCCTTTTTCCTTACATTTTCTTCTTATGGTTCTTATGCCAAATGCCCCCCCTCACCCTTAATCCTCCACCATATCTAATCATACATGTATTTCATTTTTTCACTTTATTTGTCAGAGGCAAAACTAGCAGAAAATCTATGAAAAAGAATTTCTCAGAATTACGGTATACGTTACTAATGTTGACATTTTTTTATAAGCTTTTAAAAATCCGTTAGTTAAAATTAAATTACGTTCGTAAATATCGGATTGGGCAAATGTATTAACTATGATGGCGCCATCTTTATGACGTCCCAAAACTATACGCCACGGGCCAAAGGATTGACACGATGGAAATTTTTCATCTAGAATTTTTTCTGAGAAATAAAAACACCCTCCAAATTTTCTTCACTAAATCTGCCACGAGAATGATTTACCTACACATCCTCCATTACTGGTGTTGCCAATGTCCTTCAACAAGGATGATACTGAATGTTTTGGGGACCTTGGTTTGTAGGGTGGCGGGGCAAGCTCCAGCCAAAGTCCCTTAGATACTTATGTTGAGATCAAGAGGACCCTGGCTCCACCTAAAGGGGCAACCCGGAACCTCCAACAAAAATATAAATTGAGATAGATGACGATTACAAAAAACATCCCTTATATGCGGGATATGTAAATGCTGTATATGTCCTTTGAATTTCAAAAAATCAATCATTGATTGAATGAAATAATAGAATATTAACTAACAATAACTGAAATAAACTAGTATCGAGTTGAGCCAGTGTAGTCATAATGTTCATACCTCGAAATAACACAATTCAATATTAAGCCGAGCGGATGATTTCAACTCTAGCCACAATTCACATTACTGATTATTCGAGTGGATGAAGTAGACAACACAAATACAATACATACGCTTCAATGGAACAACCCCAATTATGTAGATTATAGTTTTTTTTTCTTCTTGTTACGTGAATTGAACCAAATAGAACAATCCCACTGTATAATACCCAGCCTAATAAATCAAGAGTTTAAAAGTGCTGTAAAAAGGAAAAAACAATTAAACAAAAAATTGATTTTTTTGTATGATTTTTAAAATTATTATTTTAGAAAAACATTTAAAACAAAAAAAAACATAGCTATTTTGAGCGTAGCGAGCGAAGCAAAAGGATTTTTTTTCACTACACTGGAGAAAAAAAATCCGGAATGTTTTTTTCCCTGATTTTTGTGTTTTTGTTAACCGATTCTGGCTAAACCGTATAAAAATTGCGATAAAATTTTTGGGAGGCCTTCGAAATCTCTAAAACTTAGGCGCCACGTTTTTAAGCGAAATCGAAAAATTTTTTCTTATAAAATTCAAAATTTTACGATTTTTTTCTTTTAAAAAAAAAAAAAAAATCGCTTAAAACACCTACATGCTATATCGGATTTAATATTTTTTCAAGAACTTAATTTTATAAATTGATATATCATGTAAAATTTGAGCGCAATCGAAACATTATTTTTATAAAAAATCGCAGTTTTAAAATTTTTTTCGTTTTTTTTTAAAGTTTTTCGACTTTAACCCTATATTATGCTTTTCCGATTATAATAATTATTTCACAGATCCTTAATTTTTTGGATTTATATTTTCGTTTTAAATTTTGGGTTTAAATTGAAGAATAATTTTAACTTGTATCATTAAATAACGATTTAAAAAAATTAAAATTGAATCAGCATCCCCGTGACCTACCAAAAAACTCCAAAAAAAACTCGGGGCCCTAGAAATGGTCCTATGGCCCAAATTTTCATTTTTGTCCCCTATTTTGTTTTTTGGGAGCTTCGCAAACGCTTTTTCAGGGGCGTTGTTGGATGGTATAATTTTTTGGGCATTGAGCTGCCACTTTTAAAGCGATGGTATTTAAAATGATTTCGTTTTCCCATTGCCCGGGCCTGCGACACGCTTGGGAGTATTGTTTTTAATTTTTGCGACGACGACATGAGAATAAGGGGGCGTCAACCCCCGTAGGTCATTTTGCATTTTGTTCGAAAAAATGGATCTCAAAGCCCAATTAGCCATCGAACACCCCCTGAAAAAACGGTGCGAATCCTATAGTCTATCGCGTTTCCAAGCAAAGGGGTTGCACCTGGGGGCGAAAATGCAACTGTCCCATCAAATATATCGGAGGAGCGCGCTAGTTTCCCTGAAGAACACATGTCATTCCGTGTTTGTACTTTAAAATTATGTACAATCACGGTACATTGTCGTTGCTTTCCCAAAATTGAAATTGATGTTATCAAAAGAGGGGGGTCCCAAAAAAAAAATCTTCTCTTAAACATTTTTTTATACACTTGTTTCTGTTTTTAAATTTTAACGTGTGGTTTGTTCTTTTCGAGCTATATCATCAAAAAAATCTCAATTATTTTGTAATTTAAAATGCCTTTAAAATTCCCGTTTTAACAAACCCGATCCCCCCAAAACTTACAAATTTTTTTACTAATAAAATACCCCCCCCCCCGGACGATGTGACATAATAAAACAATTTTTTTGCAATGATCGGAAATGAAAAAAAAAATCAAGTGAACCCAAAATGAATTACAGCCCCCGCCGTAAGCGCTCGCCCTTATCATGTCGGTCCGACTTTGTTTTGCTTTTTAGTCTGCCATCTATTTTTTGTTGGAAAAACGGTATATACGGATCACTCGTCTGTCTGCCCGTCTGCCCGTCCGTCCCGTCTGTCCGTCCGCTGTGAGTCTGCAAGTCCCTCCAAAAAACCAACACGACCTGGGAAATTGGCATGCGATTTGTTTTTTATTATATCCTTTTTGAATAAATAATTTGATTTTTGATTGATTGATTGCTGGTGGTGGATGGATAGATTGAACGTTTTGTTGATTGAATGTTTTATTTATTGTTTGATTGATTGATGGATGGATAGTGAATGTTGATTGATTTAATTTGGTTTTTTTTTACGTTATAAAAACTAATTGACTATAGCAACAATAAATAAAAGTAAGTAACAACAAAAATACTAAATAATAAAATTAGTAGGTTTAAATTTAAAAAAATGAGGGATTATTTCCCCTTTGGCGTTACATAAAAATAATTCTATTTAGAGTATTTCCCACCAGGGCAATAACGATTTTTAGTAAGTCACTTTAAAATTTAAAATAGACACGGCAAAGCAGTTGGCACCTTCGTTATCGACGATTATCCCCAAAGAGCAAGTAAAAACGGAATTATAAAAAGAAAAAATACCGAACAGGGTTGGGCCCTATTCCCCGAGGGCTTACAATGAAAAAACAATGAGTTAACCGTCTCGTAGCTTAGGGGGGAAAGCACCGAAAACCCGGGTTTTTGGAAAACCGGGGGTTTGATACGCCCCTAAAATGGAGTTTTTGCTTTTTCTGGATGATTCCATAAACCCTTTGAATGATTTGGCCTCGAGCTAGGGTGGACTAAGGGGTCGATAAGCTGGGATGGGGACGGTTTTTGCCCTCAGCTTTCTTTTTATACGAATAAAGGGTTTTTATAACACCGTTACAAATTTCACACCAACGTTAAAAAAGACTCAACTATGTTATCAGTACGCGTATTCCTAAATTAATCAATTGATTTTTTATAAAACATGGAAATCACCGAATTTACTCTATTTTGTCAACTTCGGGGATTTCTTCCAAGGTAGAGATTTTTAACTAAAATTTGTAAATGTGTAACAACGTTTAAATCAATGTGACGCGCAGGTTGATTGGTTTATCGTAAGATAAACGGTTTAGGGGGAAATTTCCAATTGAAATCCATGTTTTGAATTTCCATTTTTCTATTTCTGGACTAATTTCTCGCAATAGATTGTAGGTTTATTTTTTGCAACCAAAAAGTACGGGTATCAATAAATACTTTATTAACTTCATGAAAATTTGGTAATTATATACTGGGCGCGCAAAATTTGAGTCGGGACAAGCTCACGTCCTTTCTAGGCCAAGAATGAGGACTTGTGCGGCGGTCGAACCCGAAATTTCAGCTTTGACCCATACAGGCGGTACTAATTTTGCGAAACCAAAATCAAATGTCGGTTACTTCATACCCACTAGAAAATGACGTTGTGGTTTTGAAATGCGTGTACGTCAAAAGATTTCGACGCATCTTGATGCGCGGCGTCGATCGCACTTTGCGTTATAAACATATTGTACATTCTGCAATTTTTGCATTAGAAAAACAAATGTAGGGGCGTTTATTCCAAGACTGGGCGTACATTATTTTTAAATTTTTTTTTGGATTGCAACAAAAGGAAGTGAAAAATCAACATGGCGGGAAATTTAACTTTTTCAATTACACTAAAATGTTTCTATATTTTTTTACGGTTAACCATCAACATTTCTTAAGACATGGGGATAGATTAAATGGCGGACGACATTCGTTTACACTAGATATTTTTTGTTTTGTCTAATGAAAATACTTTGATCTCCTCATAGTAACTAGTCAAAAAGTGTAACGCGCAGTAAACTGCGAAATGGACGGGACAAATTTTTTAAATGCTTGTTAGATGTGGTTTATAACTTACTCCATAACAATACTTATGATAAATAATTAAACAAAACCACAGTTCATTGTAAACAATATTTTTTATGTAATTTTTGTATAAAGTGGTATTTTTAAATTATCCATAGAGAGAGCAAAGCACTTCATCAACAGAATGTCTAAGAAGGATACAAATTGAAACAATATTTTTCTTCACAGCTTTTAAATTTGTTGTAACATAGGTGCCTAGTACTTTAATGTCAAGTTTGGGTGCGGTATCCCCGCCTCTTTGTCCACCCTGGATCAATAAAAACATTCTGTACCATCCTTATTGATTAACATGTAATAAAAATCCCTGTCAATCGACGGTCTTGTTCTGTTTTTATATAGTGAGAGCTGTAAAAGGGAAGGAACACTTGAATATTGCAAATCCGGATACCAGCGTGAAATTTTGCATGGGGGTAGATAAAAATATCAGAATTAAAAATCCGCCGGGAGGCAAGCGATATCTCACTCCCAACACCCCCTAAATCATCCCCTAAAATTAGAATAATTCATAGCTCTAACCCCAAAAAAGAATTTTTATTCAAATTAGTTATTAAATTATTTTTTTAATGTGTTTTAAAAACCCAATCAGCCTATTCTCATTTCGTAAACCACATTTTTTCAACCCTCATCCCTAATTGTTTATAATATTTTTACCTTGATTTCCAGCATTTACCAGTGAGGCACCTAGGGAGTTATCAGCGTGAAATTTGGCATGATGGTTCATAATAACATGAAAAATAATAATCCGCCGGGAGGCAAGCGATATTCCACCCCTTTTGTTCTCTACCACCTTAAACTTGGGAAAAACGTAAGGTAGTATTTAATACATTTTGAATATTTCAATTGCTGATTCAAATTATGAGTCGATGTGTTATAGCCCAGTAAACAAATCATTTAAAACAAAACAACAATTTTTTCACCCCCAACCCTAATAATCATACTTTTGGGTGACAAACACTGTTTAGTAAGTTACCAACATGGTATTTGGCATGGTGGTAGATAAAAATATAAGAATTACTATTCCGTTGGGAGGCAAACAATATTTTCCCCCTAGTGCCCTCTATCATCCCTTTAAAAATTGGATTTGGTACTAGGTCGTATTCAATACATTGAAATTATTAAAGTATTTAAAAATATTATGCTCAAGCATGTTTCCATCCAACACCTAATTTCTCGCGTTTTTCTACCCCCCCCCTAATAGTGATTTTTTTCATCAACACTTATTAGCATATAATTTGGCATGGTGATAGATAAAAATATAAGAATAACTATTCCGTTGGGAGGCAAACGATATTTCACCCCTAGTGCCCTCTATCATCCCTTAAAATTGGATTTGGTACTAGGTCGTATTCTATACATTGAAATTATTAAATACCCCAATAATATTATGCTAAAGCATGTTTCCATCCAATCAACCTAATTTCTCGTGATTTTTTTTTACCCCCACCCCTAATACTGACTTTTTTCATCAACACTTATTAGCATGAAATTTGGCATGGTGGTAGATAAAAATATAAGAATTACTATTCGGTTGGGAAGTAAACGATATTTCACCCCAAGTACATCCCTTAAAATTGGAAAGAGTGTTCAATGATTCGTTTTTTTCATGGGTGTTTATCTGGAAGAAAGTATTCAATTAAAAATCTAATTAAAATTCAAAAGTTTTGGTTTATTTAAGAAATACAATAATTAGCATGTTAAATGCGTTGGCATCTATGATAACATGGTACAAGGTGGTATTTATAGCAGCTTCTTTCTCAATGCAGTTTCTAAACAAATGACGGTTTGTTTGTCTGAAGTGACAGTGTAATATCACAGCCCCAAAACTCGTAACAAATTGTATTAAAAATACCACCTTGTACCATGTAATCATAGATACCATACCATAAATAAGATACTTGTAACATGCTAAAAAAATGTTAAAAATCACTATTAGGGGTGGGGGGGGAAAAAGAAACACGAGAATTAGGTTGATTTGGGTGGAAACATGCTTAAGCATAATATTATTGGATAATTTTAATAATTACAATGTATAGAATACGACCTAGTTTCCAAATCCAATTTTAAGGGATGATAGAGGGGGACTAGGGGTGAAATATCGTTTGCCTCCCAACGGAATAAATTATTCTTATATTTTTATCTATCACCATGCCAAATTATATGCTAATAAGTGTTGAGAAAAAAAACACTATTAGGGGGTGGGGGTAGAAAAAACGCGAGAAAATTTGGTTGATTGGATGGAAACATGCTTGAGCCTAATATTATTAAATACTTTTAATAATTTCAATGTATTGAATACGACCTAGTACCAAATCCAAATTTTTAAAGGGATGATAGAGGGCACTAGGGGTAAAAATATTGTTTGCCTCCCAACGGAATAGTATTCCCTTTTATTTTTATCTACCACCATGCCAAATTTCATGTTGGTAACTTACTAAACAGTGTTTGTCACTAAAAGTATGATTATTAGGGTTGGGGGTGAAAAAATTGTTTGTTTTTTTTTAAAAGATTTGTTTACTGGGCTATAACACATCGACTCATAATTTGAATCAGCAATTGAAAAAATTCAAAATGTATTAAATACTACCTTACGTTTTCCCAAAATTAAGGGTGGTAGAGAACAAAAAGGGGGGGAATTCGCTTGCCCCCCGGCGGGTTATTATTTTTATGTTATTATGAACCATCATGCCAAATTTCACGCTGATAACTTTCCCTAGGTGCCTCACTGGTAAATGCTGGAAATCAAGGTAAAATATTATAAACAATTTAGGGATGAGGGTTGAAAAATGTGGTTTACGAAATGAGAATAGGCTGATTGGGTTAAAACACATTAAAACATAATTTTAATAACTAATTTGAATAAAATTATTTTTTGGGGTTTGAGCTATGAATTATTCTAATTTTAGGGGATGATTTAGGGGGTGTTTGGGAGGAGATATCGCTTGCCTCCCGGCGGATTTTTAATTCTGATATTTTTATCTACCCAATGCAAAATTTCACGCTGGTATCCGGATTTGCAATATTCAAGTGTTCCTTCCCTATTACAGCTCTCACTATTATAAAAAAAGAACAAGACCGTCGATTGACAGGGGTTTTTTATTTTACATTGTTAATCAATAAGGATGGTACAGAATGTTTTTATTGATCCAGGGTGGGCAAAGAGGCGGGGATACCGCACCCAAACTTGACATTAAAGTACTAGGCACCTATGTTAACAACAAAAAATTTTAAAAACTGTGAAGAAAAATATTGTATTCAATTTGTATCCTTCTTAGACATTCTGTTGATGAAGTAGCTTTGCTCTCTCTTATGGATAATTTAAAAATTACCACTTATACAAAAATTACAATAAAAAATATTGTTTACAATGAACTGTGGTTTTGTTTAATTATTTATCATAAAGTATTGTTATGGAGTAAGTATAAACACATCTAACAATGCATAAATTGGGGTCCCGTCCATTTTCGCGTTTTACTGCGCGTTACAAATTTTGACTACGTTTACTATCGAGGAGATCAAAGTATTTGCATTAGGACAAAACGAAAATATCTACGTGTAAACGAATATCGTCCGCCATTTAAATCTATCCCCATGTCTTAAGAAAATGTTGTGGTTTAACCGTAAAAAATAAGAAACATTTTAGGTAAATTCCCCGAAAATGTTAATTTCCCGCCATTGTGATTTTTCCCTTACCTTATTGTTGCCCAAACCAAAATAAATTTTAACACAATGTCGCCATGTCTTGGGGAAAACAACGCACTACATTCGTTTTTCTAATGCAAAAATTGCAGAATGTACAATATGGTTTTTAACGCAAAGTGCGATCGACGCCGCGCATCCAGATGGCGTCGAAAATCTATGACGTACACGCATTTCAAGACCACAACGTCATATTTCTAGTGGTGATGAAGTAGCCGACGATTTATTTTGGTTTCGCGAAATAGTACCGCCTGTATGGGTCAAAGCTGAAATATGCGTCTTTTAGCCTTCGACCGCCGCACTATTGGGTCTTACCCTAAAAAAATAATTTTTTTGCACTTAATCTATAGCAAAATACTACACTAAAATGACCGTTTAAAAATTACATCTTGTAACTGTATTTTACATCAATTTTTTATTTTTTGATCCAGAAATATGTGAAAATTGGCGTTTTGGGAAATTTCTTAAAATCGACTTTAATCATTTCTTTTTGTTCCACATAGATATTAGAGCATCGCACCAATTTAAAATGGCCCTTTGTAATATCGTTTCTTGAAACTGTGCGCAACCACACTCAAACACGCAAAATATGCATTCCAAAATCACACCCGTTCTTGGTAATCAGTAAATTACAAAACAAAATAATATAGAGGATTTACAGAAAAGACTGTAGAGAACGTCAATAATTGCCAATATTTTTTTATCAAAATCCTCCAAAGTCACGGAGCATAGAGATCGTCCCCATGTTATTTCTTATGGAAGATTTTTGCCGATGGGACCTAGCTCGAAAACTACTAAGTTTGACATTTTTTCTGGGTCATGGGCACCCAATAATTTTTCTGTTAATTTCTAAATTCATAACTAATTAGCCTGAATGAAATATATTTTTTGAGTTTAGCGGGTGAATACTATCAGAGTTCAGAATGTTTTGCCTTGTTTAGAACCAGTGTCTGTATTGGAAGCAGGAACACCCTAAGGAATGTTGGCCAAGTATTGCGCTCGACCCTGTAAGTGCGATCAGTACACGGAGAAGTTTTCATTCCCTGATTAGAACCGAGTCGAATACTTGGCATGCAGGTCGCCGAAGAAAGTTCGGAGGGTCTTACTTTCACAGAGTGCGGTAGAAGGAACACTGTGTTTCCGCTAGACCGGCATTAGAATCATTCTGCGCGTCGTATTTTCCAAACGTAATCAAGGTTAACCATTTCATTTGCCATTCGCTACAGATTCTATCAGAACTTACCGCTTTCGTGTTTCTTTTTCTGTCAGTTGTTTCCTTGATTTATTTTAATTAAAAAGGACCAATAACCTACAACTGTAAATAATATATCAGGGAACGAAGTTCCCAAGTGAGCATTATCTCTCTATTTGTTCGTCCGTCCGTCTGTCCGTCTGTGCGTGTGTTTCCTGCGAGTTTTTTTCTGTTCGGTACAAATTGACAAAAATACCGGTTAACTAAAAAATATGTAGAAAATACCAAAGTGAAAAAATCTGATTTTTTTAACGTGTTCTAGAAAAGAAAAACAGTTAAATATTAATTTTTGGATGAGGTAAGCGAAGACTTCAATTTCACTGACCCCCCCCCCCAAAAAAAAAATTAGCTCGGTTGTTTTTTTTTTCTGTTTGTTCGCACGATTCCGGGCAAACGGCATAAACGATCTTGATGAAAATTGGAGGGGACCTTCGAAATCTCTAAACTTAGACGTGCCACGTTTTTGGGTACAATCGAAGCAATATTTCTCATGAATATCGTACTTTTACGATTTTTTTCGATTTTAAGTGCGATATTTTCGTGTCATTTGGGCCGATTCTGACCAAACGGGTGGGGCTACAACGTTCAAATTTCACATGGACATTAAGGTTATGGTGATGTAGTACCTTTTGAAAGAAAAAGTTGAAAAAGTTAGCCAGAATCTATAGAAATAAAGGTTTAAATATGAATTTTTTGGAGGTTTATAATGACAATTAACAAGTAACAATAGAAACTTGACAACAATTACCTACAATGCATTCAAAAAGCACTTGCAAAGGAAAAGTGGTCCTACGCAAACTAAAAACTTACAAAAAAGCTCATCCATCAACGTGGCGGGACTTAAGTGTTTTCCTAGTATAGAAACACATCTATGTAAATCGATGTGCTAGGTTTTGAAATGCAATATTTGCCTTTTGTCCAATCAGAATAATATATAAATAGGTACTGTTCTAAGGTTTAAAATTTCATTCGCTATTTTGTACTTAATTGCATATTTTAGAAAATTGAAAAGCATGGTTGAACAACCTTTTAATTTCCCTCGCATACATTCCACTCTGTTTTGTCCCCTCACCTCCCTCTTCAAACATTTCAAGCATATTCTGCATTTTTAATAACATGTCTAAAGGGAAAATAAACGACAAAAAACCATGATATTTTACGGATAAACGACTATTTTCTCGATCCAACCATTTCAGATTGTTTCGAACGGACCAATAAACAAACCTTTCATTACTTTTATATTTTCCTACATGTAAATGGATGGTGCAGTACACAAAAACGTAGACTGCTTCATAAAAGTGTATTTTTATTGTTTAACTTCGAAATTACTTTTAGACACTTTTTGTTTTGTCTCTGTATCGGTAAAATTTTCTGACGTATATGATAAATAATTCGTTATTGTAAAAATGCATGATTATTTATCTTTACTTTAAACACAAACAAATATTGAATTGTAATTATATTCGGAGGTCGTTGAACTACTCTCAGATTAAGTAAATCACTACTTAAATATTTCCAGAAGTGTTTCTAAAAAATGATGAGAGGCTATTCCACAGCAATCTTACCGATATTTTGAAAGTCAAAGGAAAATGGCCGAAGGTTGATAGAACTTAAATTGAAAAAAAACATTTGGGGGGGGGGGGGTCATAAGCTCCATGGCCATTATATGTAAATTTTCGAACAATAATAAATCATCACTTAAAATTAAATATATTGCATCTAGAACTTTCATTTTCTTGTTGACCTACTAGGAAAACGCTTTAAGTCCCGCCGCGTTGATGGATGATCTTTTTTGTTAGTTTTTAGTTTGCGTAGGACCACTTTTCCTTTGCAAGTGCTTTTTGAATGCATTGTAGGTGATTGTTGTCAAGTTTCTATTGTTACTGGTTAATTGTTATTATAAACCTAAAAAAACTCATAAACTCATATTAAAACCTTTATTCTATGGATTCTGGCTAACTTTTTCAGTTTTTTCTTTCATAAAGCAATAATAAAGCATTACCTTAATGTACATGTAAAATATGAACGTTGTAGCCCCACCCGTTTGGTCAGAATTGGCCTAAACGTCACGAAAATATCGCACTAAAAATCGAAAAAAGTCGTAAAAGTACGATATTCATGAGAAATATTTCTTCGATTGTACCAAAAAACAATACAGCTCTAAGTTCTGAGATTTTGAAGGTCCCCTCCAATTTTCATCAAGATTGCTAATGCCGTTTGCCCGGTAGAGAGCGAACAAACAGACAAAAAAACTAACAAAAAAACAAAACACCCGAGCTATTTTTTCTTGGGGTAACGTAAGTAAAACTAGGAAAACGCTAAAGTCCCGCCGCGTTGATGGATGAGCGTTTTTGTAAGTTTTTAGTTTGCGTGGGACCACTTTTCCTTTGCAAGTGCTTTGTGAATGCATTGTAGGTGATTGTTGTCGAGTTTCAAATGTTACTTGTTAATGGTTATTATAAACCTCAAAAAAACTCATATCAAAACCTTTATTCTATGAATTCTGGCTCACTTTTTCAAATTTTTCTTTCAAAAGGTACTACATCACCATAACCTTAATGTTCATGTGAAATATGAATGTTGTAGCCCCACCCGTTTGGTCAGAATCGGCCCAAATGTCACGAAAATATCGCACTAAAAATCGAAAAAAATCGTAAACGTACGTTTATTTTATGGGTTCTGGTTACCTTTTTCAACTTTTTTTTCACAAGGTACTACATCACCATAACCTTAATGTCCATGTAAAATATGAACTTTGTAGCCCCACCCGTTTGGTCAGAATCGGCCCAAATGTCACGAAAATATCGCACTAAAAATCGAAAAAAATCGTAAAAGTACGATATTCATGAGAAATATTTCTCCGATTGAACCCAAAAACGTGGCACGTCTAAGTTCAGAGATTTCGAAGGTCCTGTCAAATTTTCATCAAGATCGCTTATGCCGTTTGCCCGGAATCGTGCGAACAAACAGACAAAAAAACAAACAAAAAAAAAAAAAAACAAACACACAAAAAAACATTGGAGCTAAATTTTTTGAGGGGTCAGTGAAATTGAAGTTTTCGCTTCGCTCGCTACGCTCGCTACGCTCATCCAAAAAAAAAAAAAAACACGAAGTAAAATTTGAAGTCTTCGCTTCGCTCATCCAAAACTTTGCAATTTGTGACCAAAAGAGCTTTTGTAAGTCCCAAATGTTTTTTTTCCATCTTTCTTCAAGCTCCTCTTTCATTCATCCAACTTTCAACCATTTTCATATTACTTTCAAAATATCGGTGAGAGTGCTCTGGAATATCCAGGCATTGTGTTCTCTACTGGCACACTGTACGGTACCGCACACTTTGTTAGCAAAGACTGAAGAGGTTCCTAGTTTATCAACAGTTACTTTTCATCACATGAAACACACAACTGCACCGTCGGTACAAAACTCGAATTTGTACCACACGACCAGTGGCGGAACTAGGCGCCCGCAGGGCCCGCAACTGTGGGCGGGCCCAGGCCGTTTAGGGGGCCCGTTAAAAAAAAACTCTGTGAAAAAACAGCATTTCACCCTGTTTGGAAAATATGTACTTGTTTTCGTTGCTAAAATGATCGTTTTGTGAATCTAGCGGTTTGAAGATGAAATCTAGCGGATATTTAGGACTTTTTAGCATCCACAACACAACAACTCACAAAAACTACATTATTTTGGTATTGCATTCAGCCCACAACTTTTTTCTAACACGCACCAAACGCACTCTAAAAACGTGAATTTCAAAATTTTCGCCTGCGGCGCTATTGTTTGGGGGGAAGAACCCCAACCTCCCCGTGCTTGGTCCCTATATAATACCCCCGAGATATTATATATCCCGCCCGGGATAAAAAGTCTGAATTTAACATTGAGCCTATGCAATGTATCTGTTAGGGGGCTCCCATAGAAACTTTGCGGGATGGGCCCGAACTTCTGCCACTGCACACGACAAAACAATTTTTAGGCCTATATCAACTGGAGTTCATAATTCAATATTTCCTTACATAGGTGGAAGTTTAAATTGTTAAAAAAAAAACATAAAACATCGATGCTCAAAATCTTGTTTTGTACTTGGCTCAGTGTGTCCAATAAATTTCAGTTGTTCATATAATGGCCGATAATGAAGTTATGTCCTGCCTCAAAAAATGTGGAGAAAAACAAACTTTTTGACGATACATATTGGCCATCAATTTTCATGGACTTTGAAGTAATTGACTTTATTGGGTGATACGATAGTGGTACAATACATTAACCATCCACGTAATATTAATATATATTTTTTATTTTTGGGTGTAACTAGATAGAAATAAAATTTGGTGTGGTGCTTTTAGTTTTATTACCATCGTTATATTGTATTGCGTTTTGTATCAGTGACACGTGTTCAACATTATCAGCGCTCTTAGGGTGACTTGGCCTCATCCGCTTTAAGGGCTGTTTAATGTTGGTTTAGCTTTAAGGACGAATCTAGCGGCGTCAACTCAAGCTTCTACAATTGTCCTAGAGTCATAAAACTGAGAGATGTGGATACGAATAAAAAATAAATCTTATTGTTCAACCTTTTCATCAATCCTTTATTAAAACAAAACGGGTAGACATAATCGCTCTCAGGAAAAACAAGAAGAAAGTTCTGATTTTGGACCCTACAGTTTTCTTCGAAACAAGAGTAAATCTATCTCCACGACTTTTTTCGGGAATTTTTGATTCCATTTCGATAATAGACGACCTTTATCTTTTTTGTTGGATTCTGCCAATTTTTTACTAAACTTTTTATATAATGATTGTTAAAAGTTTATAATTGTGTTTACTTATTAAGCTGTTTCTTTGTAATCACACAATAGTTGGTCAGCAACCAACAAAATGTTTTTCTCTCTAAAAATTGTAAATATTTTATACATTTTCGTTCTCAATGCATTTCGTAGGAATAACTAAACGCATAAACAAAGAGAATAGGGAGCAAAGCTCACCGTTATTTTACCAAGTTTCTTCAAACTTTCAATACCCTTTGGTGGAGGTGCCGTGTATATATTCCAACCTACGTAAGGGTTAACCACATGAACCCCCCCTCAAGGCCCCAAAACCATTATGTTTATATAAGATTTGTATTTTAGCTAAGATTAGCTTTCATGTTGCGTATACATATATTTAGTACTTACATTAACAAAGTCACACTCTCCATATCAAACATTACAACATAACAATTCCACAGCAAAGTTTGTCATAAGTGTTGAAGGGCGATGTAGTGTTTGAACTGTAGATTTTATTGTTGTATTCATGCGTGTGTCACCGAAGACACGAGTGAGGTTAATAAACTAATATATATATGGAGTTAAGTTTTCTTTAAAAAACATCCGTAATATATCCGAAAAGTGTGTTTGCAAAATGGATTGGAATCGATAACATATTATCCGAAAAGTATGTTTGCAAAATGGAATAGAATCGATTATATCCGAAAAGTATGTTTGCAAAATGGATTAGAATCGATAACATATCCGAAAAGTGTGTTTGCAAAATGGAATAGAATCGATAACATATCCGAAAAGTGTGTTTGCAAAATGGAATAGAATCGATAACATATCCGAAAAGTATGTTTGCAAAATGGAATAGAATCGATAACATATCCGAAAAGTATGTTTGCAAAATGGAATAGAATCGATAACATATCCGAAAAGTGTGTTTGCAAAATGGAATAGAATCGATAACATATCCGAAAAGTGTGTTTGCAAAATGGAATAGAATCGATAACATATCCGAAAAGTGTGTTTGCAAAATGGAATAGAATCGATAAATATCCGAAAAGTGTGTTTACAAAATGGATTAGAATCGATAACATAGTATCCGAAAAGTGTGTTTGAAAAATGGATTAGAAACGATAATATATCCGAGAAGTGTGTTAAAAATGAATTAGAATCGATTATATATCCGAAAAGTTTGTTAGAAAAATGGATAGGGAAAAACCTCACTTACAAAACTTCTTGTCGAGTTTTTCCTTTGAGAACGCGCTCTCGTCTACCCTTCTCCTACCCGATCATACTTTGAAGTAGATATTTTAATAGGTTTCTGGCACGAGTCCCAAGTTGAAAGTGTGTTCTGAGGTGAGTGTAAGGGTAGGGATTATATCCGTGGCTCCATTAGGATTAATGCCTGGAGGTCGAGGAGTCGTTCTTATCAAACCGACAGTGTTGGCTCGAGCGTTAAGCGCGCGAGTCTCTGATTCGGTAGGCAGTCTCGGGACGAGTCTCTGATTCGGTAGGCAATCCTGACTGAACGTTGTATCCGAGGTTTTCCTCAGTCGTAAATGCGAATGCAAGGAATCGAGTCCTCTTAACAGCCCTCGGACATCCCTTTCACAAATTGACCTATCCGCCACATTCCTAGTTAGACACCTGAAGAAGCTCATACTTTGCACCCTGGGCAGGTCTCCCACGAGAAATTGAAAAAAATCGTTGTTATCAACGACTTATCGCCCGTCTTGCATCGACAAGTGTCAACTAAACCCATCCCCAACACGTTTAGAACTTTACAATATAATAAGACCGTGATGAACCGACAGTCTTCGACCGCAAGAAATATTTATATAAAACACGCACGAATAGTTACCACAGTCACATGTCAAACACAACTGATCAAAGATCCGTGGACAGATAAACATATTGATTCATACTTTTTCTTAAAAATCACATTAAAAGTGCGTACTTTTTTAGAGCTTCACTCTCAACGTCAAACGCAAGGCAAGGGAAGCACGGGACACATATGACAGCAGTTAGCAAATAGCTATTCGCTCGGCCAAGATGCATCCGACGCATAATATTATGAAACTTTTCAAAGATGTCAATAAAGCATACATGGACGGCCCTGCGGTCATACATTTTCATTAATTTGTCTTAATCAGCCAGAAAAAAATCATGAATACTTATATTCAATTTCGGAGTTTTTAACAAAATCAAAATAAGTGAAAACTATTTTATTTTTATAAATTATTTTAAAACAAAATTTGGAAATGTGTTACTTGTAGAGTACTATATTTCCAAATTCCTTGCATATATTAAAAATTTCAGACACCAGTGGTTTCAGTCGACCGACCGATACAGAAATTTGCCTAAATCGCATGTCCCATCTCTCTTATAATCATATATCGTCATGGGTCATAAGCATCACTAAAGAGGAAAAAAATACGTTTTATCCTAGCTTTCAAATCTTGTTGTTCACGGAGGCGACAAGAAATTACAAGTTATCAGTACTCTCGCATGTTTTATCATTCACTTAAATAAATAAATAAATTTTATTTAGAGTCTACCCACTCAGTTATATAACTGATTTTCAGTGGGGGCCTTTAAATCAAAGCGACCAAGCCAACCCTGCAGGCCCCGACGCAATCGACGAGTGAGCGATAACCAACCAAAGATCGCTATTTTTAATAGGAAATATAGCAATCAGTGGTATGGACAGTGCGAACACCCGCGGATCAACGCCAGAATCAACAAGGCCGATTCAGAACAACTCTGAAATTTATTATGTGCTTCGTTGCTAGGACGGCTCCAAAGTCACCGTTTACAAACTCCTAAGACAAGAACTAATGAATCTAAGTCCAAAGAAATAAAACTTTATGGGACGGGGGGAGGGGGGGGCTTGCCTCTCCCCTCTAGCCCCCAGGGTTACCAAAACCTTTTTGTTAACACCAACATGCATGTTGGGGACATTCAAAGTCGACCAAGCCAACACTGTAAGGCGCCGACATCATCAACGAGCAAACTATGATCACTAGATACCGATGTTTTAAATTGGAAACACCGAACAAACAAGCTGGGCACGATTTCATCCGCGGTCGACGCTAGATCAACCAGGTTAATTTGGAATAACTTATAAATTATGATGTGCCTCGTTGCTAGGATGGCACTGAAGTCATTTCTTACACTTCCCTAAGCCAAGAAATGATGAATTCCACATCAGAAGTTAACAATCTTCTGCCTGTTTAGGGATTAGAACCCAGGATCTTCCGGTTTGAAGCAGATACTCTAACTACATAACTGAATAACCTTACGCTAGGTGAGATAATATATTAGATAAATAGCAAGTTAGCTCTGTGGATGAATGGATGAATACCCAGCGGGTGAATTAATCAACCCTCGGTGAGATTCCGCCTAGCATGCGGTCTAATTGAACCTTTGACCGCCAGTGTAACGTGATCGCTCGAGGAAATAGAAACTATAATTTTGGGGTCTGGTTATTTCGATGATGTATGTATAACCTCTGCTCATAACACTAAAACATCACTGGGTAATTCACGGCGTCGTAAATTTGATACATTTGAAATAACATTTTGCACATGCAGTGTATCATTGTAATTAGTTTATGATTTATGTAAAGTGTTATCGTTTAACTCATACCGAAAATAGCATACACTTTGGTTGTTATTGTTAGAGGCAGTTAATTAAGTGTAAATATACACCAATACAGTGTATACAGAAAGCAATCATAAATAAAAAAATACTTAAAAAAAAAAAAAAAAAAAAAAATAAAGGCGTTCATATTAAGAGGAGGCCGGTATGCTCATTTTACGTGGTTTCAAATGTCTCAACCAATTTTAGTCGCATCTATTTGTGATTTTATATAATTGTGTAAAAATTAATTATGAAGGCGTCTATCATATCACATTTACAATAATTAATTACCGTATAGAAAATAAACAAAGAATAAATTCAATTTTCTTGAATTTAGAATCTGTCAAAATGATCAAAGCACCAAATAACTACGAATTTTCTGATTGATCTATATAATATGAAAATCTGATATGATAGGCGCGTAC